>SNQJ01S0051593.1:0-11123 GCA_010110895.2 Picea sitchensis
TCATTCTTCCAAGAAAATACTTATCTCCTCTTTCTATGGTGGAATAAATGTTCTCATATAATCTTTCATGTACATGCATAAAACACAAATATGCACATATATTAAGTCATTATTCAAAAACCATAAATATTTCATCTTTCTACGTGGGATGTATTTATATAACATATAATCAAATGCTCTTTGAAATATTCCTTGATCATGATCTAAACATAAGTGAGATCATGCACATACATAGCTTATTTCTAAATATACAAATCTTGGTTTGTGTTTAGTAAGAAATTAGTTAAGAGTTTGACAATACTCCAAGAAGGAATTCACTTTGTTGTATGCAGAAAACACAAATCTCCATATTACGCCATTCTTGGACAAGAAGACAAAGAATCCAATCGAAGAAAATTTATAATCTTCCCCTTTTATGATGTGAGATAGAGTTTGTTCTTAGATAATCAAATGCTCAAGTTCAAAATTGCCTCCATCATGATCTAAAGTTTAAACATAAATAAGATCATGAATAAGATCATGAATAAGATCATGTAATAATATTTTTAAATCTAGAATAGTTCTATTCCACACTCATGTTCTAATATTAAATAAGATCGATATCTAACATATTGTTAGATCCAAGTGAATTTAGAATCTTCCCTCATTTTGTTAAATCCAATGAATTTAGAATCTTCCCTCATTCTGCTAGGATCTACACTGCTCTCATATAATCAAATGGTAGATTCTAAAACTAGGTCTACATCATGATCTAAACATAACAGATAGAATGTACCATTGTAGACAATGATAAACTTATATAGAGTCTCTACTATATATTTCAAAATGATTGATCAAAGAATTGAAAATTTATATAGACACTAGTTGAGTAACCCTTCTATGAATAGGAAAGGCTTAATTTAAAAGTTGATCAAACAAAATTTGAAAAAAGTAAAAAAAAAAAAGCATATTCAAAACAAATAAGCTTGGACACTTATATATTAAAGGTCCAGCATAAAAACAAACTAAAAATCACTAATTTTGAATGTACATACATTCAAGCATCATCATGAATAGACCCACCCTTCTCAGGTATGAATGTATCCTCCTCAATTCCAATCTCCCGCATTCTCTTCTCCACATTCTCTTCAAGCACAGTCTCAGGCACTCTCTTCCCCTCATTTCCCTATAACACATTTCAAATTTGTACATTTGAAAATTAAAATTAAATGATTTTAACACATTAAATTGTAGTTTTAAATTTTTAAACATGTAATACTTATGATGTGACAATACGAATATCATCAACCACACAAGAGGATGACATTCCTATGGTTGGTTGAGTCATGGTCTTACCCACCATACCCTAAGATTCAATAAATTATATATTGTAAGACATTTTTTCTTTTAAATTAATAATTTAAATGACATTGCAATTTTCATATATAACTAAATTTGTTTTCAACATGCAATTATACTTATTAACTCCCAACCTCTTCAAACTCTCCCAATGGGAATTGGGACAAGCCTACCCCAGTAGTGGGAGATGAAATAATAATTTGTGAACAATGCAACTAATAATTTTAGAGTTAAATGTGTTCACATTAATACAAAAACATAAATTTCACGTATGTTGATTATTCAACAAGTTGTGAAGATTGGAAAACTAAAGTGCTCATATGTGGATATTTTTAAACACATACGTAATTGAACCCATCCAAATTTAAACTCGATGAATCAAGTCCCCTATTTATTGGATATTCATTTAACATATGACAAAACTACAATTAATGATGATAACAACTCAATTATTTCTAAAGATACAATGGTATGTATCTAGATCTAGAACTATAAGAAAACTATCCTCAAATACATGAAAAAATTACTAATTGTAACACATACCAATATGGTGTTCAGTTCATCATTTTGAATTAACTCCTTCCAACCATTACGACAAAAGTTTTCATACAGCCATATATGTTTTATGAACATGGAATATATCTCCTGATCTATTTTGCAAAAAACATTGGCTCGAGAATTGGCTTCAGCTATCTAACGGTTCAAACCAACATCAACACCATAAAAATTTGATCATAAATTTTCTTTGATTACATTCCTGGCATCCTTTCCAACATATGATGTAGCTCGCATATCTAATTGTGAGTCAAATTCCCCTGTTGGATAAGATATCAAAGGTCGTGGAGGCCTCTGCAATGCTCCATTTTAATATGACCATTTCCGATCATGTGTTTGTCCTTTACCAGCCCCATAATAATTAGATAGTAGGCTGGTATAATCATGGTTCATGCCCATGAAAAAATATGCATAAAAGAGTCTAGCAAAGTAATGTGGAACCTCATCATTCCATGGAAACTTCCCATATGCTGTCAAAAATCTATTATAAATATGTCATGCTATGTTGGGGTGCTTGAAATATTGTACCTTCAACATCTTTCTCTTTGTCCCGTCTTTGAAATTGAATATAGAAATTTCATATTCTTTTGAAACTCTAATTTTTACTACTTCCCATTTATCGGGGCCCATCACCTCCAACTTTCGTCCCCTCATCAAATCGATAAAATTATCATTCGTTGGACCCATCTTTTGATATGTATCCATAAAGTTCTGCAATGAATGCAAAACAATCTACAAGATTTTCTTACTCTTTCAAGGGAGAGACAAGCACCTCAAATCATTTTACAGCCTGCTTTTAACACCTAAGCATAAATATAGGGTCATTGCTTTAATATACCCTTCCCAAGGAAGCTCATCACCAACATCTGAGGGATAGGTGGATGTAGGAGTGTAATCTTATGTTTGTTGATAACACCCCCTGAATCCACCTTCACCCTCTTCACCAAAATTGGAATCTTCACGATAAACACTCTCTCTTTCATTATATTCTCTCGCATTAAACTCATCCTCTATACAAAGACACATTTCTAACTAATTAAAAAAAAAAAACATAAACATAAATACACAAAAATCAAAAATCAAAAAAATTACCAAACATATTTTTTGGTCGTGATATATTCCCTGCATTCTCCAGTGTTGGAGTATTAATGTGCAACCTATCTAAGAAATTTGCATCCATACCACTATTTAGAGAACTTTTTCTGGATGATCTATTCAACGATTCATTTGATAATCTCCTCATCTGACTAGATTTCCTTTGGTCACTAGATTCCCCTTCCAAGTTGCCCTCCCTTGCTGAGATATGGGTCTCTGGCGACCTCAGTGTCTCATTCGAAGAAGGGGTTCCTCCTCCTCCTTATTTGTATAGATTAGATCTTTTGTGAGGAATATTTGGAGACTCTTGTCTCGACATCTCGCCTCGATAGATATACTTTGAAAATCCATGAATGTGAAAGTCCATAAGTTATAGAAACATAAAATGGAAATATAATTCAAAACAAGTTGACATCATTTAAGCATTTATATAAACTTCAAATCATCAAAGACATATATTGAAAAACCTAACAACTATATTTGTGACTATGATGGTATATATAATGATCATGACAATATTTAAGTATAAAAAATGTAACATGTAGAAGATAATCTATATCTCTGTGTAATTTTTCTTTATAATGAACTTATGATTTGTTTTTAATTAAAAAGGTTAGAAAATCCAATGATGTGAAATGTACATGTCACATTTGAGAACCTTAACATTTAAATTAATGTATTTTTCATATTAAAGAGTATTATTTAAATTATTTAAGATTCCTACCAAAGTGAACTTGTTGTGGTATGGACCCATATTCATGGACCACATGAAACCATAGAAGAAAAATGCAGAGCCTATGGCCATGGTTTTTAACCTCATACCATTTCTTAGAAATGTTGTATAGTGCCTAAGATATTAAATTTTATCCCCTAATCATTTCTTGGGATAAAATACCTGCCCATGATGTGGTAAACCTTTTAATCAAAACCATGTTTCGCTCCTAAATCAAAGATTATAATCAAATGGCATGTCTCACAGTCTAATGCCACAAGCATGGATGGCATGCCTTACAATTAGCTCATTTATAGACAAATAAATTGGGTTTATAGCATATCTTGGATAAGGAGACTCATCCTTAGTGTACCAAACCATAGGACAATGCTTTTGTCCCACTCTTCAAGAATAATCAATAAAATATAGTATGAGACTAGCGATGGAGGGAAATAATGAGTAAAAACTAATATATTTTACTCGTTATCCCTCACCTACATCCTCATATATGAGGGTATGAATATGAGAGTGGGGATGGGGGTAGGGGGAATACTAAGTAAATGTAACATCCCGCTCTACTAAGCATACTATTATTGACTTATTCTTTGAGGAAACTTACTTACAAGTGATCCGGGTATGGAACATTGTTATTTCATTCAGATTATGGGTTATATATGATGATATTTAGGTGTTATATATGATTGATTATATTGATGTATGTATATGTTGATAGGTTCTTTTGACAATTCGTCATGAGTGTGTAGGACACATGATGGGTTATGGATGTTGGTGGCATCAAAGGGCTTCCTTGGCCTCCAAATTGAGTCAAGGAGTGGATTGAATTGTTTGGGTATTTCATTATTATGCACATATGATGTATGATGTATTTTAGTATGATTTATGTATATGAATTTTGGACATTTTTTTTTTAGTGGATGTGGACTTGAAAATGCTTGCTAATCTAAATCACATAAGGAGTAAAGGGGCCTTGCACAAAAAAACCATATATTGAGGGAGAGGTGTGGAAACATCCATGTCGCAGCCTACTAGAACTCTTGTCATGGAAAGAATTATAGGTTAATGATTACCTGGTTTGGGTGGTCCACGATGTCGTGTGGGAGGACTGAGATAGTCGCTCATGAATATTTCTAAGGGGTGCACTATAAGGAAGAGTCCTTATTCCTTAGAATCCCTTAGTCTCTCACCAGGTTGACCGAATGGAGTTTTGACTCCAAGGGGTTGTAAAAACTTCTATAACAAGTCAATGCGAGTGGCACCCTTGGAGCATGAAAATACATCTTGAAGGGCACGTAGTGCAATTGAAACCTGAGTAAATAAACATAGGTGTCCTAAAAAACATTGGAATGGTTAGACCTTGTTGGATTAAAATAATTAATTAAAAAATAGATTATTAATTATTAAATCCAAACAAAAGTCTAAGTCGAAGTTAAAAATTTTAAAAAATGGCTAATTAAATTGTGACATGAGAAAAGGTTGGATGGCTATTCAAAAAAATATTTATTTGGATGGTTGTTGAAAACAAAATACTAACGTGGAAAGTATTACAGGGTAAATGTTGGCAAGGTCCCGACTGGTGCCATTTATGTAAGATCGATAATGAAGACATTGATCATCTACGCATGCACTTCAAGTTTACACAGTCAGTTTGGGGAAATCTATCAATCCTTCTTAATCAAAATTTGCATTGGGAGGGACAGTCAGTAAATCATTGTTTTGAGTCTTGGGTAAAAGACAAGTGTCGGCCAATAAATATGGCTATCCATCTTTGTTGTTTTATTTGGGCTGAAAGAAACCAAGTATTATTTGAGGATAAATACCCTTCTTGTTGGGAAGTCAAAATTAAAACCTTGAGGAATCTATGCCCAGGTAATGGCCCAAAACTTTTGAATGCCATTAAATGGAGCCTGGTTATTCAAGATGTTGATCATATAATTGCATTTTTTGATGGAGCGTCTATCATGAAGGGTAGGAAATGTGGGGCTGGGGGAGTTTTTAAACTTTCTACTTAGTGACACATACCTATAGCCCTCGGGCTAAAATCCACTCACAGGATCGTTCTAAAACTTCCCCGAGCCGAAACGGATCTTTCGGATCCCTATTGGAACCTAAAAGTTTTGATCCACAGGTCCTTCCCTGAAACCTCCACCTGTGCGTGATATGCACAAGGTGAAAGTTTTCACCTATTCACGGTCTCTGTACACGAACGTTTCCTTTTTCCTGAAATGGAGTTTCGAGTTTCGGGACTCCTTGAGTCCTGATGTCGAGAGCCCTTGACTATTCGATCTCCCGACACCCGAAATGTCAATCTGCCGAAACAACTTTTTCCTGTAGCGATTGGCCCCTGGCCAATCTTTGGTCCATGTGACCACTCTTCATATGACCACAGTATTTTTCGAAACTTTCAACTCCGTGAGCCCCGACTCTTAGTCCTTAGGATTCCTGAAATGTTGAATGATGATATCCTGAAATGTCGATCCCTGGATTTATCCTCCAAGGATTACTTTTCCCCGACTTCGAGACTTCCAACGCCGAAGTGCCTGACCCCTTTTCCTCAGAACCTCCGAAGTTTCGAACCCCGAAATCCCGATGCCTCTGTCATTTTGAAACTTTTTGGGTTCTCTCCTCTGCTTGCGAGGGTTTAAACCTTGTTCTCCTTTCAACAGATCCGATGGCTATCGACTGTATGAGTTAGATCTGACAGCCTAGATCTACTCTTTTCCATTGTGCTCTCCTTTTGCTTCCTAGATGTGAAACTTCAATGGTCCAGATCTTATCCTTTCCTGATCCAACGACAACTTTGTTTCCCTCCTTATGAGAGCTCTATTGCTTCCCGAACCTTGGAAGAATTCAACTTATCAAAGGCCTAAACCATTTCTTTCTACTACAAAGCCTATGACTTCGGATTTTATCTGCGTTCTTTGAAAATGATTTTCCTCCTAAGCTTCCTCAGACTCAAACCCTCTAAAGGGTCTCTTTTAGCCTCTAGGATTACTTGTAGAGCTCTGTGTATGAAAGCACTCTCCCTCCTGAGATTTGTCCTCTTTGAATCCTCTAAGTATTCTTCGACTTCTGATCTCCTTGCAACTATCTCTCTTGTGCACAAAGGCACTTTTCTTCCTGATCTTCTCTTCTTTGAAACCTTGAAAGGTTTCCTCGACCTCTATGATTCCTACAGGGTCTCTGCACACACGAAGGTGCTATCTGTCCTGAGATTTTCTATTGCTCAGACCTCTAAGGGACTTAACCCTTTCTTCTCCCTCAGATGGAGAATCTGATGCCCTCTTGGTAGTCTCTTTCTCAAGTAACTCCTTCCTGAGCGTGCAGGGTATTCAACAACCCTGTGAAGGTCCTATCCCTTTGATGCTTCTCTGTTCCATAACTCAAAAGAGTTATTTCTTGTGCTCTCTCTACACACCAACTCAATGTCCTCCTGGCATAGTCTCTCCTCACAGAATCCCACAGTAATTCTTTCTTTTCCCTGAACTCAGGTAAGAGTTCTCTCTTACACTTTGTGTGTTGGCTCGATGCCCTCTTGGTAGAGTTTCTACAGAATTCCTCAGAGATTATGTCTTCCTCCTTGAACTCAAAATGGAGTTCTTCCTCAATGAAACCCGTGCATCTTCTCAATGCCCTCCTGGCAGAGCTCTATAGAACTCCTCATATATTATGTCTTCTTCTGTACCTTCCCTCTGCACAGTCCTATCTCCAAGTTGTTCAACAACTTTGAGATCATTCCCTGAGTTTAAGACTTCAGCTGGTGCACCCTCCTGGCGCATCCTTGTCCAAATTCCGTAGAATTGGAAATTCACTCTATGCATTGGCTCTCAGAACCCATGGCATTGTGTCACACCCTCTTAGCATGAGACCACAAAGAACTCCAAATCTGAAATCAAAGAACCCAACATGTAGCATAACCTACCTGTCCCTGCAAATGCATACTAACACACACATCTACATCATATAAAGAACACACCAAGACATTCATGCAACCACAGAATAACATGTAGGAAAAACTATTGTTTATATTAATATGAAATGCCTCCTTTACAAGGTGTTCTTGAGCTCAGAATTTTATAGATTCTGAGCTCCCTCTCTATCTGCTCTGCTAACTCTTGCTACCTATCCAAAACAAGATCAAAATATATTTTACATGAGGGGGATCTTTGAGCTCTTCCCTCCATACTCACCTACTCTATTCAATTACATTGAATTTTCAATTAAATGGTTGTCTAGTCTAGATTGGATCTAGACCCCAGCCTTACAACCATTAAAGGCTATCTACATATAAAGCCTATGTATAGGCATAGCCTTTTGGCTCTAACAACCATACAAATATTAAATGCCCTTAATTCAAATTCAAAATATGAGAGGGTTGGCACCTCTCTTCCTTGAATTCGCTGAGTGGGCTGGCTGGCTGGTGCATGGTTCCGTTGGGAGCGATGCTCCTGCATCATACTCCTATGCTGCGAAAATTCATGATCTCCCACTCATGATCTCTCCACCCTGGATGTTGAAATCCTCCTCGATCCCAAATACATATTTGGAGTTGTTCCTTTGCTCCATCTCTTTGTTGCTGCTTCCACTTTCGCTGCTCTACTGTTGTTGTTGTCTCCCTTCTGCTCAGCTTCTCCCTATTGGCAGTCTCTTGTGCTGACTTCAACATCAGCTTCCTGATCTGCTCGATCATTTCATCCAGCTGCTGCAATGGTTGTTTCTGTTCATGCAGTCTCTTCTGCTGAAATTTCTTTCTGCAAATGGGCAAATCATCATGATCTCCCATGTCATCCTCTTTATCCCCTATGGCACTAAGTGTCTACTCTGCTGCAAAGTTCTGCTTTGCAGTCACATCACTGAGTTGTTGCTCAGCTTATCTTTGTGACAACTCTACTATCATTTATCCTTATGTTGGATCAAGTCCAACTCCTTCCAGCTGCTTCTTATCTTGGAATTTCCCTTCATCTCCTGCTGCATATCTCGGTATGGCAGTGATCATCATTAGTTTTTCATCTCCTTGGCTAAAATCTCTGAGCGATTCATCGGAATGCTCCTCCTTTGCAATCTGCATGACTGTTATAACCCTAAATTGCACCACACATGCTTACCTCGCATCAGGCCAATTCATATCCCTTCTTTGTCAAAAATTGTTGAACAACTCTTCTAAAAACTCCATTTTTAAAAGAACACCTTAGCTGGCCCACTACAGCCCGCGTGGATCTATCGTTTCCATGCTAGCAGGCCCACTACAACCCACATGGACCTTCAGAATCACGAAAAAATGAAAGTTGTCGATGGGACAAAAAGCTATGGGTGAGTTAACTGAAACCCACAACCATGCATGGTCGAGGGTTCGTCCAAATACCTAGCTCCTTCTAGCCTATAAAAGAAGGGGTAGGGGTACCATTTGGAAAGAGGAAAAAATATAGTGAAGAAACTCTGCCCATTTACGTATTCCATTGTCCCAACCCTTTATCCTTTCCTCATGCCAAAGGATATTTAATGCAAAGAAGTTGAAGGATAGAAGAAGAGGAGCCTAGGATCAGGTTCAAGGAGTGGTGGCCGGTCTCATCTTTTGTAAGTTGATCCACATTACGTAATAAAAATAATGTTTTTCCCATCCCAATTCATGAACTATCTATGATTCGATTGGTTTATGTTTGATTTCTAACCCTTGAGTATAGAAGTAGCATGCATGCATAGTTGTTGTTTGTCTTGAGTGCAGGTCATCTTTGGAAGGAGCAACACAAACAAGTAATCAAGCACAACGAAGGGCCTACATCGAATGTCGGTAATAAGGTAGGTGGTCCTTTTCCATGCATTTAGTGAGAAAAAGGGGTTTAAATCTTGGGATGTAGGTAAAAAAGTAGTTTCTATTCGGTCAAATCTGCATGCAAAGTCAGACCCTAATTTGCTAGTCCATAGGGTGTTTTTCCCAACAACAGAATTGGTGACCATATTGGGGAAAATGCTCTTTAGGGTTCCTGGATTTATTTAAGTTTTTGGGTAGCTTAAAGACTAGGTTTTTTGTTTTTTCTTTGCCTGTCTTTTTCTTTTATTTCTGTAAGGTCTGAGCTAGCAGGGAGTCTAGTTTTCCATACCAGATTTCCCTGACCTTTGCTTGAACGTATTTTTCGGGACACACAAATGTACATACGACCTGCAGAAGGACTGAACGCGTGTACCCATGCCCTATCCTTTGACAAACCGCATGTGAATGCTAGCTGTAGAGATAGCAGTAGCATGTAGGAGTTCAGAAAACCTTAGAGGTAGTCCTCCTCTTCTCTGTCAGAATCACACATTCTCAGGGGGTTTTTTTGGAATCATGTCTGAGTCTTGTTTGATTTCAATCCTATCTTAGATTGCTTTTTTTTTTTCCTTATTATTTTTCCTTGCATTATTTGTTTTTTCTGTTAGAAAGAGCATCCAAGCCTTCAAGGGATACTGGTTATCAATACTAGAGGCCTCTTCCTAGTTTGGACTTCCCGTTTTCATATTTTTTCTAGAGTTTAGATATAAACGCGACCTGTACAAGGTCAGACTGTGTGTAGACGCTCTTTGTCTCTGGTCAGCACGCGTTTGCATGCGTGTTGTTTGAGTGACAGTAGCGTGCTTGTACAAGCTACTTTTTGTTCAGGGTGGGGTAGTCATCCCCTCCTTTGATAAGAAGTATTCCTCTCAGGTGTTTGAATCTATGTTTGGATAGTCAGTAGCTTAGGCCTCATCTTACCCTTAGCTTTCTTTTTCTCAGTTAAAAAGTTGACAGGAAAAAAAAAAAATATTGTTTTATGGTTTTTAGACAAGCGTGAGAGTCATTGTTTGTTCAATTTCCTTTGTGTGATTCTTCAATATAATTATTTGCGATCTGCACTTTAAGCCAGAATTGTTTTTCTTGGTTTTTTGCTTGTCAGTATTTTCCCTTTCTTGCTTTACTAGCACGTAAAAAAAAAAAAAAACTCTTTTCATTTTCTCCTTTGGTTAAAGAATGTGTTTTTGCATCATTAGCTAGGGAAAAGTATTTTATTTCGTAAGTTTTTGCAGTGAACTTAGATGATAAGTAACTCGTAGTCGAGTGAAATTCATGTGAGTTTGCTGTCCAAAATCTTAGAAAAAATTAAAAAAATATTTCTTTGTGAAAAGTTGTTGAAATTTTGCATTTCGTAAAAAAAATTTGTTTCCATCTTTTTCATTCATTTTTTCTTTCGTCTTTTATACATCATCAGTTTCACCCTCATACCCCTTGATGTAAGATAAATCCATAAAATCAACGCTAATTTTAAAATCTACTAGACTTTTATGTTTGTAGGGTTCACAAACTAGTTCAGGACTAGGGCCTTGGATTAGGTTGGAGAGGAAACTCTTCAAGGCCATTCAAAACCAAACACTAGAGTCAAAGATAGGGAGTGTT
>SNQJ01S0051593.1:11133-31528 GCA_010110895.2 Picea sitchensis
AAACCCCAACCACTGATATCTTGGCACCGTTTATTGTACCAATCCAATTTCACGAACACCGGACAGTGCCTCACACAGCAATGGAAACAAATGCTACTACTCCTTTTGGGAATTCGTCAATTCCCATCACTATTGCCACCATAGGAGAGTCATCTCCTAACTTACCATCGTCGGTCTGAGCCACCATGGTGTCAGCCACAACTACATCGCACAGTGGACTGAACCCGTCTATGGCGGTGGCCACAACCCCCTTCACACCTAGTGCGACAGGCCCTCCATTTTCATATGGTATGCCTAGTTTGGGAACAAGTCTTATACTAACCTACTCCACTTTACAGACTTTGGGTCTGGGGGTAGGGAGCTCTAGAGCTCCTCTACAAGGTCACCTTGGGGGCACTCCTATCCCTTTTAACACTCTTCCTTATGAAAGAGATCATATCCCTCATTCATCCCCTTTGCTTGGTGGTCCGCATCAGCAGTCCGTCGGGCAGCCTACACACACTAGTTTATTTGGAGCAGGGAGTCAGGGACCCCCTTCGCACAGTATGCTGGTAGGTTCAACACCATTTTCTTAGAACAAAACATTTGGTAACAAAACTTTCTTTTCAGCCACTTTCCCGTCTAGGGGAAACCCCATTTTCGGACAATCTACTCCTGCACAGGGTATTATTCCTGAACAGGGGGCACACATAGCAGGACCTTGGAATTCAGGACAAGGATCTGTTCCCTCCTCCAGCATGTCGTTCTGGGGTAATTATTTCAACAATTAATCGAACCCCGGACATACTACTATGCATCTCCCCATAGGACCGACATGGGGTAATCCTTCCCAAAGTCCTTCGAATACAATGCATGCCCAACACTCTATGTCCTTTTTGGGAAATCAGTCGATGATGTCTCCACAGATGAAAAATCCTTACGCTGGTCAGGGCCATGGTTTCTACTAGAATCCAGGCCAGTAGCCAAACTTTTCCTGGCAACTTGGTGCCAGTCAAACTTCAAGACCTTTTTTCCCAGGTTATCAGCAGCAATCCAAACTACCATTCCTGGCTACTTTACACTTTCCAGATTTGACAAGGTTGTTAAATGATCCTATTTTTCACGATCCACATTGGCCTCCTATGATGACGAAGTTTCCTTCGGACATTCCAAAGTTCGAGGCCAAGCCTAATGAAGATCCAGGTAATCATGTGACTACCTTTCATCTTTGGTGCTCATCTAACTCATTGAAAGATGACTCTGTACAGTTGCGATTGTTTCAGATGACTCTGTACAGTTGTGATTGTTTCACTGTACTCTTATTGGGAGTGCCACAAAATGGTACATCGAGCTCGATCGCTCAAGATACTCTTCTTTTGACGAACTGGCGATGGCCTTCCTTAACCATTTCCAATTACCTATGAGATACGATGTTGGCACAGAGCTGCTCGCCAATTTCAAACAGACAACAACGGACCATATCTCTGATCATATCTGAGAGTGGAGATGTTAGAAGAGTCTAATTAAGGTACCAGTCCCACCAACATTCCTGCTTGAGTGGTTCCTTAAGTCTTTGGTCCCACAGTTATCCAAAGACATCGCGACATCCAGAGTTTTCTCCGAAGAAGATGCCATCACGAGGGCTCAACAGTTTGAGCTCATCTATTCTTAGTCTAGTTTATTATACAACATCTTGCCAGATGTGCCACATTCGATACTGGATAAAACTAGACAGAGATTTGGACCATATATCAATGGTATTGTTGGTTCAGCACAAACCAAGCCCGCTGAGCAATTGACAAAACAGTTGCAACAATTATCCATACAACACACAACGGCCAACCAAACTACTGCTTTAGCTTCTCCCCCTACCCAAACGTCGGACGTACACACCATGCAGTTGACTAACCCAAAGGCTACCCAACAGCCTAAAGGGAAGAAAAAACAATGAAAGAAGGGTAAGGGGGATAAAAAGCCCACTGATAATGCTGGCAGGGACACCAAGGAAAAATGAAAGGTGAGGTATCCTTGCAACTTGTGCGCGGAAGACCACCCAACCCATCTATGTCCTCAGTTTGCAGAGGCCCAGAAATTTGTCACACAACAACAGCAGGCAGTGTTGACTAATCCATTTCAACATGGGCAAAATATAACTCAACCCTCTGCAAGCACGGAAGGGGGCAGTCAAGGACCCCCTTCATCTTCAAACAACCCCATGAATGGATATATGGTGAAAGGTGATGCTTTTCTATCAACTAGAGCACATGCCTATAGTCAACCAAGCACTTCTGATAAGGGAAAAGAAGTCGAACTCCCATCTCTTCCTCTACAGATTGAGAAGACGTTGGGAGAAACAATGACACACATCCCCAAAGGAGCGTTCAAAAGAGCTTCTCACAACCCTAATGCAAGGGCCTCCCAGAACTACTCTGTGGTGGAAGATTTATCACAAACCCCTTGTGTGATGTCTACTTTGAAGGTCCTCTAGAGTTGCCCTTCCCAGAGGAAATATTTGTTAACAACTTTAGGATCTATCGAGACTTGTCATCTGGGTACAATCATGCTAGATACAATCGACTTAAAACCTCCTCTACCTTACCACATAGCATTTCTGATAGTAGTGGCTCATCCCACGAAAACATTTACAAGGAATATTTTCCACACGGTAGTGGATAAGGGCACCTCGACATGTGTTATGTCATTAGCATGTTGGAAGGCCATCAGCGAGCCCGTTCTGTCTCCATCACCTACTCTCCTCACTGCTTTCAACGATTGTTCATTCTGACCACATGGTATGATTCCTTCTTTCCCCGTCTAGTTAGGAGGGAAGACCGTGTGCATCGAGGTAGAAGTAGTCGATGCTCCCCTCGACTCTAATATTTTGTTAGGAAGGAGTTGGACTTATGCTATGCAAGCTATGGTCACTACAGTTTTCCGGGTCTTGTTGTTTCCACACGAGGGTCGGATAGTGACCATAGATCAATTGTCTTTCTCCAGACCTGACCCTTCACTGGGGGCATCCACGGTCCCAATGATTGATAATCCTCATCCAGGTGTCATTAACGTAGGAGTTGGTTTGTGCCCATCATTGATGGGTACCTTCGATTACCCACCTCCTCACGATGATATCAAATTTATATCTAATCACCATAAGGTTGAGATTTTTCAATTTTCGTCGTTCCACACAACTTACTTTGAGGATCCTTGGATTCTTCCTTCCCCATCAGCCATGATGGATGAGACAGGGCACCCAGGCATGTCCATGCCCTTGTTAGTTGCTGAGGTAGCGTACTCTTTATTCCAGCAAGCTTCAGCTAACCCTGATCCGACTCCTACACAAGAGTTAGATCCATTTCTAGAGCCTATTTGGGCTCAGGGTTCTCTCGCGAACGTCAATTCGTTAGAATTAGTCTTGCCTTCTGATGCAGCAGTAATCGAAGCAATGACTAGTCCGGACAAACCTTAGGAAGATATTCATCACAGATCATATTTTCTCCTAGAGATAAGTCGAATTCAAGCAGGAGAATTCATTGTTACCATAACGGGAGATCAGTCGTGTCCTATTAATCTCTTAGCTACGCAGGAAATTTATGCTGAGGGCAATATGGCGACTATCACTGAAGCTATACCCATCAACATCTCCCAAAACCATGGCGTCGTGGAGAATGTTTTCGTCGGAGTGGATTTCTCCCCCGAAGAAATTCAAGTTTACACAGATCTTTTCAAAGAATTCTGCGACGTTTTTGCCTAATCTTACGAAGAGATACCTGACATTGACCCACAAGGTGTCAATCATGGGCTACTTTTTTTGTTTTTCAAACTCGCTTTGAGATCCAAAAGAAGCATCCGACGAGACTGTATTTATTCTTTTTGATCTTGTCCGGATTAACTGAGAAAAGTAACCATTATGGAGTCTTATTTAAGCCCTTTTCAGACTCCTTAAAGATGAAAAGATTGTCGAGTGACCTTGTTTCTTCACGCTCGTTAAATTGGTCCAGAAGAACATTCCTTAAACGAGTCTTCTTTTAATCCCTTTTCAGATCCTTTAAACATGAAAAGATTGCCGAGTGATCTTGGATCCTTTCATGCTCGTTAAACTGAAATTTGAAGTCACGTCTGTCCAGCAGTAGTTTACCCCTTTTTCGGTCCGGACGGTCAACCGTACGAACAAAGGTATACTCTATCGAATTCCCATTCTTTAGAAGAGTACTCTTAGGTAAAATTTTATTCCTTTTTTGGGCTTGAGGGACTAAATTTACGAAAAAGAAACCCCCACGGAGTCCATAGTTAAGCTCTTTTCAGACTCCCTAAAATTGAAAAGATCGTCGAGTGACCTTATTCTTTCACACTCATTAAATTGGTCTAGAAGAATATTCTTGACGGAGTCCATAGTTAATCTTTTTCCAGACTCCTTAAAAGTGAAAAAATGGCTGAGTGATCTTGTCCTTGTCACACTCATTAAAATGGTTTTGAATTGATGTCTAATCGGTGCTAGTTTACCCCTTTTTCGAATCGACTAGACTATCTTCGAAAAAGGTACCCCAACGAAGTCTCCTTTTATGCTTTTTCAGACTCTCTAAATATGAAAAACCACTAATCGTACCTTCTCTGGGCTCGTTAAACTTACATCAAAGGACGTTACCATTGTGTGTTCTATCAACCGCATTTGCATACCTTATCCACCAGCCTTGTGACAATTTTCTTCTACGTCTTAACACCTTTGGCTGTCGGAGGATTTTTCTCGAGTATCATTTCACCATAACATCAGTATTGTCTTTGTGCCTTGAGATTGTATGTTTTCAGTACTCGTTCCTCCATTGTAACGTAATATTCCTTTATTCTTTTTCCAAAAATTATCGAAAAAAAAAAAAAATCAAATATACCCCAAAAAGAGGAAGGGAAAAGTATTTTCTTTATTGGCAGCATAATGAGTCACCCTTGGATAAAGCACATCTATCCGTTTGTTCATCAGAATATGGGATGTAGTACGACCTTAGGAAGCTTTTCTCGCTATATAGAGTTGTTTCCTCCACCATTTGGTTATTCTTCCAAACATATGGAGAGTTTGAGTTGCCTCCTGCTTCGTAGACTTATGATTAACATATATGCTGTCTGATTCTCATCACTTGTCGTGCTATTGTCCAAGGGAAGTTTTCCACTAAACCTGAGTCGGCCCCTCTGTAATAAGTCTCTTGTCTTCATACCCGGCCATCTTTAACACCCAATCAAGTCCTTGTTCAAAATCATTGAAGCCTTTAGTCTGATCATCAAGATTATCAATTTTGTCCATGACCGATGAGTCGTCGAAGACCTCTGGGTAGTCTAGTCGTACACTCATATTACACTCCTACCCAAGTTTTGAAGATTTTGAGGTTGTTGTTCGAGATCTGAAGCCCTCATCTCCAACCATCAAGCCTTATCATCTTCTACGAAGATGGATACTTTGCATGTATATCTTTATTATTTTGAGATGTAGATCCACTGTGTATTTTTCGCGGCTACACTTTATATAGTTATATGACATGGATCTATAGTGTATTTGATTGGTAGCCATGCATTCTATTTTATCCCGAGCATGGGTATGCCCACCTCGGTGAGACATTTGTTATTTTGCAGACGACACCTCCCGGTTCCTGATCCTTGGGCTCAATCGTGCGATACATCAGTAAATATTGGTAATGTATTTCGTCCATCAGATTCTCTTCTGACCTCACACATTAGGGCACATCTGTTATAACCCTAAATTGCACCACACATTCTTACCTGGCATCAGGCCAACTCATATCCTTTCTTTGCCAAAAACTACTGAACAACTCTTCTAAAAACTCCATTTTTAAAAGTCCACACTAGCTAGCCCACTACAGCCCGCGTAGATCTATAGTGTCCACGCTAGCAGGCCCACTACATCCCGCGTGGACCTTCAGAATCACGAAAAAAGGAAATTTGCCGACGGGACAAAAATCTATGGGTGAGTTAACTGAAACCCCAATCCATGCATGGATGAGGGTTCGTCCAAATACCTAGCTCCTTCTAGCCTGTAAAAGAAGGGGTAGGGGTACCATTTGGAAAGAGGAAAAAATATAGCGAAGAAACTCTGCCCATTTACGTATTCCATTGTCCCAACCCTTTAGCCTTTCCTCATGCCAAAGGAGATTTAACGCAAAGCAGTTGAAGGACAGAAGAAGAGGAGCCCAGGATCAGGTTCAAGGAGTNAAGCAGTTGAAGGACAGAAGAAGAGGAGCCCAGGATCAGGTTCAAGGAGTGGTGGCCAGTCTCAGATTTTGTAAGTTGATTCACTTTACGTAATAAAAAGAATGCTTTTCCCGTCCCAATTCATGAACTATCTATGAGTCGTTTGGTTTATGTTTGATTTCTAACCCTTGAGTATAGAAGTAACATGCATGCATAGTTGTTGTTTGTCTTGAGTGCAGGTTATCTTTGGAAGGAGCAGTGCAAACAAGTAATCAAGCACAACGGAGGGCCTACATCGAACGTTGATAATAAGGTAGGTGGTCCTTTTCCATGCATTTACTGAGAAAAAGGGGTTTAAATCTTGGGATGTAGGTAAAAAATTAGTTTCTATTCGGTCAAATCTGCATGCAAAGTCGGACCCTAATTTGCTAGTCCGTAGGGTGTTTTTCCCAACAACAATGACTGTCTTCTCTCGGAAGTCAGCTACTAGCCTTGGATTGTTCAGCCAATCCTCTAGAATCTCCAAATCCATAGCCCATGGAGTGAGCACCTCATCTTCCTGGTCCTCTGTTGCTGTCAGTTTCAGTGTTGTAGTTTTTTCCCTTGTTTCAGCTTCCTGGTTGAAACTGTTGAGCCTTTCCTCGGAATGCTCATCTCCCCCTGCTTGGGCAGCCTCTAATATCTTCTCCAATTATTCTTTGATAGTAAAATATGGTTTTCCTTCTCCTGTTGTTTCTTCTTCATCGACAATACAAACTTTTGCCTCCCTTGGGTAATGTCGCTGGAATATTCGAATTCCTCCAATGATCAGAGAGAAGTTATGATCCTCCTTCTCTCTCAACTATCCTCACTGATATGAACTCAGCTATGAGCTCATATGCTCTCCCTTGCCCTCCTGAAAATATGATATTTATTTGTTTCCCTCTTAGCAGTCTATGAGATCAATCGATTTCATCTCCATCAACACTCCCTGGTGACATGAGCTCACTTCTAAGCTCCCGAGACTTTCAGACAATCTCACTTCTTTTCCCCTGCCCACCCGGAAATTTGGGATTTCCTCTCTACCCTTATGGAAGTCTCCGATATATTCCAACGATCTCATCTCATTGCCCATCTGGCAATCTAAACTTTTATTTCTGCCTTCCTGGTAGTTCACGAGATCCTCCGACGATCTCTTCTTATTGCCTTCCTGGAAAATTGAAAATTCCTCACTGCTCGCCTGGCAGTCTCTGATATCTTCCAGTGATCTCTTCTCCTCATCATCACTGATATTTCTCCCAGCTTCTAGTTCACACATATGAACCACTTCTTCTTCAACCCTGAGGTATTCCACATACCTCATCCATTCCTTCAACAACTTTCGCTGCCTTTGGGCCAATAACTCCTTGACTGGCCATTTTATCTTTGTCTTCATGGTCCATTCATACACCCATATCAAATTTGCATTATGATGTATCTGAAATGCCATAATTTCCATCCTTTCCCTGATCTTGGCAAGTTCCTTATCCACCTCATCTTTTCTCATCTTCTGGCAGTTCTTCTTCCCATCGCATGCATGCCCTTCAGTAACCATTATGCTCTTCTATCTACCCTCCTGGAAAACCTATTGTAGCCCTGCAACTGAGAGTTTCTAGCCTCTCCTGCAGTCCTTCCAACTTCCTCTTCGACTGTTGCCTCCCTGCAACAATCTCCACAGAGCTTCTAGCACTCTGTCTTCCTCTGCAAGCTAACTCTTGCCTGCGATATATGGGCAAAAATCCCGCTTTGATACCACACTGGTGTGTATCAGAGTACTCTTTTGCCTTTAGATTCCTCTTCCTTAAATCTACAGACAAGATTCAATCTCTGATACCACTTTGACGCAGACCTGCAGCCCTCGGGCTGAAATCCGCTCACAGGATCGTTCTAAAACTTCCCCGAACTGAAGCGGCTCTTTCGGATCCCTATTGGAACCTCAAATTTTTGATCCACGGGTCCTTCCCTGAAAACTCCACCTGTGTTTGATATGCACAAGGTGCAAGTTTTTAGTTGTTCACGGTCTCTGTACATGATCATTTCCTTTTTCCCGAAATGGAGTTTCGAGTTTCGGGACTCCCTGAGTCCTGATGTCGAGATCCCTTGACACTTTGATCTCCCGACACCTGAAATGTTGATCTGCCGAAATGGATTTTTCCCGTGGTGATTAGCCCCTGGCCAATCTTTGGTCCATTGGACCACTCTTCATATGACCTCAGTCTTCTTCGGAACATTCAACTCTGTGAGCCCCGACTCTTAGTCCTCAGGATTCCCGAAATGTTGAATCCCGATATCCTGAAATGTCGATCCTCGACTTTCTCCTTCAAGGATTACTTTTCCTTGGCTTGTCACATTTCTTGAATTCCAGAATTCCAATTTTGAAGCGCCTGACCTCTTTTCCTCGGAACCTTCGAAGTTACAAACCCCGAAATTCTGATGCCTTTGTCGTTTCAGGACTTTTCGGGTTCTCTCCTCTGTCGTTTTAGCCTCGTGCTCCTTTCAACAAATATGATGGCTATCTGATGTATGAGTTATATCTAACGACCCATATCTACTCTTTTCCATGGTGCTCTCCTTCTGCTTCATGGATGTGAAACTTCAACAGTCCCAACCTTATCCTTGCCTGATCTGAAGGCAGCTATGCTTCCCTCCTTGTGAGTGCTCTATTTCTTCCTGAACCTTGGAAGAATTCAACTTATCAAAGGCCTCAACCTTTTCTTCCTACTAAAAAGACCATGACTTTGGATTTTATCCATGTTCTTTGAAAACTCTTTTCCTCCTAAGTTCCTCAGACTCAAACCCTCCAAAGGGTCTCTTTCAGCCTCTAGGATTACTTGCAGGGCTCTGTGTATGAAAGCACTCTCCCTCCTGAGCTTTGTCCTCTTTGAATCCTTGAAGGATTCTTCGACTTCTGCACTCCTTCTAGTTGTCGCTCTTGTGCACAAAGGAACTTTTCCTCCTGAGCTTCTCTTCTCTGAAACCTTGAAAGTTTTCCTCGACCTTTGTGATTCCTATAGGGTCTCTGCACACACAAATGTGCTCTCTGTCCTGAGATTTTCTATTGCTCGGACCTCTAAGGGACTTAACCCTTTCTTCTACCTCAGATGGAGAATCTAATGCACTCTTGGCAGTCTCTTGCTCATGCAACTCCTTGTTGAGCCTGTAGGGTATTCAACAACCCTGTTAAGGTCCAATCCCTTGGACACTTCTCTGTTCCAGAATTCAAAAGAGTTCTTTCCTATGCTCTCTCTACAAACCAACTCAATGACCTCCTGGTAGAGTCTCTCCTCACAAAATCCCATAATGATTCTGTCTTCACCCTGAACTCAAGTAAGATTTCTCTCTTGCACTATATGTGCTAGCTCGATGCCCTCTTGGAAAAGTTTCTACAAAACTCCTCAGAGATTCTATCTTCCTCCTTGAACTCACAATGGAGTTATTCCGCAATGAAACCCATGCATCTGCTCAATGCCCTCCTGGAAGAGCTCTACAGAACTCCTTTGATCTTTTTTACCTTCCCTCCACATAGTCTTGTCTCCAAATTAGGTGTCTAGAAACCTTCAGATATTTCCCTGAGTTTAAGACTTCAGCTGGTGCACCCTCCTCATGCGTCCTTGTCCAAATTCCGTAGAATTTGAAATGCACTCTATGCACTGGCTCTCAGAACCCATAGTGTTTTGTCACGCCCTCTTGGCATGAGACCACAAAGAACCCCAAACCTGAAATCAAAGAACCCAATAGGTAGCAGAACCTATCTGTCCCTACAAATTCATACTAGCACACACATCGATAGCATATAAATAGCACACCAAGACATTCATGCAACCACAGAATAACATGCAGGAAAAACTGTTGTTTATATTAATATGAAATGCCTCCTTTACAAGGTGTTCTTGAGCTTAGACTTTTACAGAGTCTCGGCTCCCTCTCTGTCTTCTCTTCTAACTCTTGCTACCTATCCAAAACAAGATATAAAGATCTTTTACATGAGGGGGCTCTTCGAGCTCTTCCCTCCATCCTCCCCTACTCTATTCAATTACATTGGATTTTCAATTAAATGGTTGTCTAGTCCAGATTGGATCTAGATCCCAGCCTTACAACCATTAAAGGCTATATACATCTAAAGCCTACGTATAGGCACAACCTTTTGGCTCTAACAACCTTACAAATATTAAAATCCCTTAATTCAAATTCAAAGTATGAGAGGGATGGTGCCTCTCTTCCTTGAATGTACTGAGTGGGCTGGTTGGCTGGCGCATGGCTGGCTTGGGAGCAATGCTCCTGCATCACTTACAAATCTTGTAGATGGTATATAAATGGAGGCAGTGGTACAAAATCAAAAGATGAGTTATTGGGAGCATGGTTGACATTAACTATTGCTAAATTGTGGAATATTACAAAGTTAAAAATCCGCAAAGACTCGAAGGTTATAATCGGATAGCTCAACAACAAATGTATTTTAAATGCTAGCCATTTAGAAGGATGGAAGCGCAGAACCAAATATTTATCTTCACTGTTCCAAGAAATTTTCTACTTACACATTTATAGGGAGCATAACAATGAATCATACCACCTTTCCAAACAAGCACTGCTTGGGCCTCCATGTAGATTAACTTATTACCATTTGGAATATGGGAAAGATGACCCACTGAATCATATTAATATTTTTTAATACTTGCTTCCTACATATGGGTGGACCATGGTTTTGGGTTTGCTATACGATAATATGGGTGTTTTTTCTGGGAAGACCATATTATGTTTTTATTTTGATGAAAGCAGTAATCAGATTGTACTTTCAGTTTTTCTATAGTGATGGAATTTGTAATCATCATCAAACGAGAATTATCTTAGTTGG
The DNA here is from genome assembly GCA_010110895.2 of Picea sitchensis. Lineage (NCBI taxonomy): Eukaryota > Viridiplantae > Streptophyta > Pinopsida > Pinales > Pinaceae > Picea > Picea sitchensis. The sequence continues at coordinate 22,175 of SNQJ01S0051593.1, forward strand.
GGCTTACTGGGTCATAACTATTATAGAGATGGATGGTGATGTAAAAGGTCTCTAATTACTAGTGACTATTTCAAATTTTTAATGTGGTATGACCACTTTTGGTATGGTTGAAGGTGTAAATGAAATTATAATTTTAATATAATTTCGAGCAAATTTTCTTTGGAAAAAAAAAATGTGACATGAGTAAATATTTGAAGCAAATCAAATGTTAGGAATTAGTAATTAAATACCTAAAGAATTGATAAAATGTACGTGTGTGCATGAAATTATTAAAAAATAATATTTGTTTAGAAATAAATAACAACTTGAGAGAATGGGTTGTGCATAGAATATAATTTGAGTCAACCAACCCTAGACTAACTAAGAAGACTCCTAATCCAACTCTAATTAAAATCTAGTTAGGAGATACCCATTAATTAAGGGGATTTGGGAAATAAGAGGCAACTAAGAGGAAATGTAGGAACACATGGGGAAATGTGAGGAAAAGTGACTTTTAAATAAAAATAAAAGAGAAATGACTTGTGCAACCTAGGGAGAATGTGACACCTATAGTGGGTGAATATTCCTTTAACTAAATTATTAAAAATCAATGAATTATGCATGAGGGACAAATGTTTTTGAGGAATAATTCTATAAAGCAATTGACGTAGAAGGAAAGGGGATCAAACGTTTGGGGAACACTGTTGTGCTACCAGATTTTTTATTGATTGTGTTTTACTTGTGAGAGTTGGGACTCCAGGCTTGTGAAAAGAGTGGAATCTCTTCCTTGCAAGGCAAGCTTGGAAGCTATTGGGTTTTGGTTTTTGTGCTTTTCCCCTTTATAGCTCGGGGGGCTAAGGGGAACGAAGAGTACACCTAGCATTGGATGGGAGGTACCTGTGAAGTCTATGTGATTAGAAAGTGAAGGATAGGAAGGAGCGCAAGACTTGAAAGGCATCTTCATTACAAAACTTCCATTGGTCTTGGTGTTTTTATATTCTGACTTTATTTTCATTTGTTTTCAATGAGAATTAGTTTAGAATTTATATTTTTAAATTAGAGTTTTTGCAAGCAAATAATATTTACAGTGGTTACATTTTAAACTTTTGTTGTAATTCCAGATGTTTTCCGAACCCTAAATTAAGTGGCATGATCCTCATTGTGAATTTTAATTTATATTGTGTATGATCTATGTTCTTTTAAAATTTGTATCATCATTCATATTGAAGTTCGTGTGATTGGAGTTTCGTTGAGATTATTTAAATAATTTATTAGTGTATTGATCGCTAGTAAACTAGGGAGTTGAGTCTGAATTTGTATTCGTGAACTCTCTATTGAATTTCATTTGAATCCTAAATCAACCCATTCTATGGGATCTCTGTTGATTTATACTCTAAATGTGAATTTTGTGTCATAGGAATGTCTATTGAACTTTTTTCTATCCAATTTCGTTTGTAATATGGACCTCTATTGAATATATTAAATCTGAAATTATATGTGGATCTTCTGTCGGAATTAGTTGATAAATCCAAATTTATTGATAACATGGAGCCTCTGTGTTTTCTATTTTAAAAACCAAAAAGATTTGGGACCAGGGAAGGCCTGTTAAAGTCTTTGAAATTATGATTTAACTTGTAGTGTGTTAGCCCCTTTTCCTAAAAACATTTATGCATGTGACTAGGAGCCAGAACCTAGTGCTAGTCAAAATGAGAATTATTCGGGGCTTTAGAACTCCGACGCGCCAGAGGTTTCTTAGACTAACACTCCTTTTCTCCTGAATAACTAACCGTTCAAATCCGATCTTGATATGAGTTGACCGACAGTCATATGTTAACACTACCCCAACTTCCTTCGTAAATTTTAGTAATATAATATAATGACTGGAGCATATTTTTCTTACACAAGTATCTACAGTGGAGATCCACTAAGGAACTACATACTGCGGGGTTTTCCCCTCTTGCACAACTTGAAAATATTCCACCTGGATCACCGAACCTATGAAGAGCTCAAAGATCTGACGGTTTACACCCTCCCTCAAATTAATGGTTGTTGTCCACTATGGAGTTTGGAACTCTAAGAGTTTATATTTTTGTAACCATCAATCCATTTCCTCTCGAGTGTCGAACTGCCGAAACTCCAAAGGACTAAGACATGAAGATCTAACAGTGCTTGATTGGTTGCTAGATCTACGAATATCCTTTAATCCGGAAGTTCGAAACTTCAAGGTCTTTTAAATCCTTAACTTTTACCTCTTAAATTAGCTAGAGAGATGAATCTTGACTAACTTGGAGACCAACGGTTCCTTTACCTTGCTACTATCTACGGCTACAAGTAACTTTGGAGCTCCAAGTTTTGGATGTTTTTTTTGTTGCAACTCTCATTTCCTCTGAATTTGTGAAGGCCAAACCCATAGATTGGACGAACCTTGTTAAACTTTCAACAATGGTCAAGATTAAATACAGGCTCTAAGAGTTTGGTAATTTTCTCATCAAAAAACTTCCATCTACCATGACAACTGTAAATGGCCTTAACGATAAGGATTTACTCTGAAATTTGGGACTCCAGGAGTTCCTTCACCTTAAACCTACAATATTTATTTTTTCCGGAGTAGTGAATTACCGAGCAGCAGAAGAGTGTAGGCCCGCCCGTCAATATATCGTTTAGTGATCGTTTGTCATGTCTATGACTTTCCTTTAGTACGGAAGTTCAGATCTTCGTGGTTTTTCACCTCTTCACTTATGCGAACTCAAACTAGTTCAATCACCAGACCCTTATGGATTCAATGTCTAGTATTGACCCACCAATCTATGGTGTAGATCCAGCTCGTGATTCAGGCTTCGGGGCACACTTATTACAAAAAAAAAAAAAATTCAAAGAAATGAAGCCCAAAGGTCTCCGAGTTTTAACAAGTGTGCATATTTTTTTTGATCGGACAGTTGTGGGGATTCTGATTTCCTCATGATCAAACCTTGTCCACTAGTTTCCTTAGAAAGGATTTCAACCTTTGATTTCCTCTTTTGAACCCTGTACACATTGTCCCTCTTGATATTTTCCTTTGAAATGAACTCCAACACTCAATAGTGCATCCTTCCTGAGCGCTAGATTCTAATTTTTGAGTGCGTACTTTGCGCCTCCCCTGTGTATGTTCTCACTATCTCTTTTGAGATTCATAGTTATGAAGGTGAGAGACCTCTGCCCAACTTGAGAGGATCTTTGTGCATGCCAAGAACTATTCATTCTTAACTTGGGCTTTCAAGGATCCTCTCCATGCACTTCTAGAGTTGGCTCTCAAAGTGTTTCACTATGACACCCATAAGAGGAATTTTAGGTTCCTTACATAAACTTATTAACTCAATCCTAGAACATGATTTCACTCGGTTGCAGGTTTATTTCTTCACAGTATTAGTTGGTTCATAAAAGTATAGAGTAAGCTTATGATTTCTACATTGTGTTGAGAGATTTTCTCTATTGGTCCTTTCCACATTTAAATTGTGATATAGATCAATATATTTCTACTTTAATGTACTATGTAGGGTTGTCACTTTTCCCAGTAAACTAGAGTAAGATTGAACTGCCATATTTAGGTTTCCTATTGAAGGTCTTTGTTTCTGATTAAGTTTATGTCTTGTTTTTATTGGATTTCTTCCTATTCTTTAAATAAGTAAGATGATGAATTATTGAAATAGTATACATTATGTTATGAGGTGATGACCAAGCCACCAGATTCTCTATGTCATTTGAAGAAAAATTGTACATAAGAATGCTAGAAACTATTTGATTTATGGAATAGATTGAAGGTATGTGAATTAGATACTTCCTTGTTCCTCATAATAGTCGCCAATTTTGAGACCTTAAATGGTCAAAATATATTATATGAATCCTAGAATTGAGTGTTGGTTATGTGTCTTGGATGTCCTAGCCTAACAGGTAGCTTGGATGGGTAGATATTCTTGATTTCCTTGTATGATGATTATTATGTTAGAAGCAATGATCTTGTGTGATGAAACTGGTTGTGGTTGATCTTGAATAATTGTGATGTTTTACCCTTGTTGTATGTGATAATGATGTGATATGGTATATCGTTAATAAATTGAAGATGCATCTAAATCTAGTTGTGAAATGAGATGAAAGAAATAGAATGAGTATTGTTTATATACATCACTATCATATTCCATTGGTTCAATGAGAAAAGAAAGTATACATATATCTTGTTGTTGTCAATTATTTATGACGTAATAGAGGGTTTGTTACATATGGTATCAAATAGGGTTCAACCCTGGGACATTGGACCGTTACACCATTCACTATGTTAAACTAAATTATTGAGTTACATCGCTAATAAAAATATGAAATGTTCTTGCTGGTAATCACGGTTAGAGGATGCAGGGGAGGTAGACAACGTGGTACTGTAGGAAAAGGTATGACACCTCTGATACTACCAATTCCAAAAGGGTCCAATCCTTAAGGAGATGAGAAGAATAATGAGCCAACACATGTTGTTGTGGAAGACATGGTAGGATTGATGAGATCCTTCCAGAAAATGTTTGAGGATTTGATTAACCACTTGGATCATGATGATGGAAGAGAATATGTACCAAATGAGGCTTCACATCATGCTCTGTCTAGTAGTGGTAGTATACACAAGAGAACTCAAGAATGTGAAGTTTCCCAAGTTCACGGGTGCCACAGACGACTTAGCCACTGAGGCATGGTTGGAGAACATGGTGATGTGCTTCGCACTTCATGGTTACACTTCCAACATGAAAGTCTACATGGAATTATTTCATATGAAGGGGAGTGCTCTTCTATGGTGGAAGATGCTCTTACCTCAACTAAACAATGGCCTTCAAAGATGTTTCATGGGAGTTGTTTGAGGAATGGTTTCGGGAGAGGTAATTTTCCAAAGAATTAATTGAGTGTCAAATTAATGAGTTCAACGCCTTACAATAGGGTAGTCATATGGTGCCATAAGATGAGGCCAAATATATGGAGCTACTTAGGTATGCTCTCTAAACACAGAGAAGTCAAAGGTCGTCAATTTTTTGTTGGGACTTAAATTAAACATTCATTCCAAGGTACAGATCCTAATTCCTAAGTCATTGCACGATGTCATTTAGAAGGCCCTCATAGTTGAGGAAGAGTTGAATAATGGGGGTCAGGGATGGAATCCTTCTAGATAGGATTCAGGGAATCCATATATGCGCAGAGGACCTATGTTTATTACACCACAGAGACATAATCCTCAATAGAGGACTCCTTACAAGGGACCACAGTAGAAACAGCGTCGTCAGCATCAGCGAAAGTTTAGGCTTGTTCATTAGAACATACCAGGATCATAGATTGTTATACCAAAAAATTATACATTGGGGACCAGGAGCACTAGACCGAAGGTTGGATGTTGGACATGTGGTGAGCCACATTACTAATGAGACTATCCAATTGATAACGCCAGAGCGGCCAGATCATTAGGACCCACAATAGTTGGAGATTTGTGCAAATCCCATAGGATACATGTAGTGGTGAACAACCGCGAGGATGATGATTAGTCCACTTTATTAGTGACGTCAGGTACAATAACTGACCAAAAATAAATTATATTGATAGATCTAGGTGCTACAGAGAGTTGTAGCTCTAGTTTTTCATTGAAGAGAATTAAGGTAAAGGAAGTCGATCAAGATGAGTTTAGATACATAGAAATCGCATCGAGTGCCAAACAAAAGGATGGAGGAAGGGTTACAGACTGTAGCCTTAACTTTGGAGACTTTGTGACAAAGGTAGATCTTTATGTCACAATCTTAGGATCTTATGATAGAGTGATCGGTATGGATTGGTTGGAATCGCATGATGCGATACTTAAATGTAAGACAAAACGGTTAAGTTTGACAGATGATTTGGGACAAAGTAGAGTGATTGTAGGAAGAAACCAGGGAGTGTCCTTGAGGTTCATTTATTTTTTACAATTGCAGAAGAGTATGCGCAAGGGATGTAGACTATATGCAATCTTAGCGCTGAATGAAAAGGGTGAGGAAAAAGGACTAGAAAACCTTCCTACAATGCAAGAGTTGCAGACGTGTTTCTAGAAGAAATACATGATGTACCACCCAAAAGAGAGTTGCAGTTTACAATAGACTTGAAACCGAGAACTGAACCTATTGCAAGAACTCCTTACTGGATGTCAACTCCTGAATTGTAGGAGTTGAAAATGCAATTGAAGGAGTTGTTGGATTTGGGACTTATTCGTCCAAGTGTGTCACCTTGGGTTGCACCAGTTATTTTCATGAGAAAGAAGGATGGATCATGGAGACTTTGTATTTTCTATCGTCAATTGAAAAAAATGATGATCAAGAACCAATATTCGTTGCCAAGAATAGATGATTTGTTTGATCATATGAAAGGGGAAACGGTATTTTTGAAGCTTGACTTGAGATCAGGATATCACCAATTACATATTAAAGAAGAATATATCCCTAATAATTCTTTTAAGATGATATTTGGACACTATGAGTTTACATTTTTACCGTTCAGATTAACAAATTCCCCAAGGGTATTCATGAGTTTGATGAATGGGGTGTTCCGTGGATACTTGGACAAGTTTGTTCAAGTTTTTATTGATGACATACTGATTTATTCTCAGAAAAAGGAAGCGCATAATGAACACTTGAGGTTAGTCCTACAGTGCCTAAGATAAAACAAATTGTATAGGAACCTATAAAAATTCTCTCTTTACCAATCTAAGATTCACTAATTGGGACATATCATATATGGCGAAGGTATCGTTGTGGATCCAATGAAAGTGGAGGCTACTATGAAATTCCCAACACTAACAAACATACATGAAGTATGCAGTTTTATGGGTCTAGCAGGATATTACTGACGATTTGTCAAAGGGTTTTCAAGGATAGAAAATTTGATCATGGAATTGCATAAGAAGAACAAGAAGTTCGTATGGACTGAGAAATGTGTGGAAGCATTTCAAAATATTAAGGATTTGCTGAAAACAACACTGATACAAAAAGTCCCCGACATGGACAAGGACATATTGGTATGCACAGATGCATCGAAGGAAGGTTTGGGTGAAGTTTTGATGCAACGCGGTCGAGTGACCGCTTACATTTCAAGGAAATTGAGAAAGCATGAAAAGAACTACACAACACATGACATGGAGAAATTAGATAGTTTTAATGCCTCGAGAGTATGGATACATTATTTGATTGGATAAAAATTTGAACTAAAGACAAACCACTATGGATTCGAGCATATTTTTACACAGAGTGACCTAAACGCGCGACAAAGGTGTTGGTCAGAATTACTTAGCGAATATGATTTTGAAATTACTTACATTAAAGTAAATTTCAACCGAGTGGCAGATGCATTGAGTAGGAGGCCACACATATTTTTTGTAATGCCTCTTAAGACGAATCTTTGAGAAAATATTCTAACTCTACAAATCGATGATGACTCGTATAAATAAGTTAAGAATAATATTGGACAAGATACCATGATGGTACAAAGGTATGAGGGTTATTCACTAGACGATGATGGATTGTTGATATTTAACAAAAGAATTTACGTACCTCCTAATGACGAACTAAGAAGTTTGACATTAAGTGAAGTGCATCGAGCAGTATACATGGCTCATCCGAGAGTCATGAAGATGAAGGAAGATCTTAATCCTTTATTCTTCTGGAAGGGAATGAAAGAATACATATTTAGTTATGTGGCAAGATGTCTAGAATGTTAGCAAGTTAAGCCTAAACATAGACATCCAATAATATTTTTACAGCCACGTGCTATTCCTTAATCGAAATGGGAAGTCATTTCAATGGATATTTTTGTTGGATTGCCCCTGATGATAAGAAGACATGATTCAGTTTTTGTGGTAATTGAAACTTTGATGAAGAGTGCACACTTTATTCTAGTGCATACGATGTATCAAGCTCCTAAAATAGATAATATATTTGTTAGTGAGATTGTGAGATTACATGGGGTTCCAAAAATAATCATATCCAATCGAGGATCGATGTTTACAAGACAGTTTGGGACCAGTTTCCAAGTGGATTTGGGAACACAATTAAACTTTAGACTTATAACCTAGAGACAGATGGGAAAATAGAAATAACAAACCATATTTTGGAGGCTATTCTACGTCTGTATGTAATGGACGAACAAAAACGTTGGGAATATTTATGGCCACTAGTAGAATTTTCATACAATAACAACTACCAAAGTACAATCAGAATGACCCCGTTTGGGTTTCTTTATGGGCAGCCATGTCGGACACCATTGAGTTGGGATTGACTTGAGAATAGGTTTTTGGTAGGACCATAAGTGATACAATAAATGGAAGAACATATGATATTAATAATCCAGAGGATTAAAGAAGTGTAGGATAGAAAAGTTATGTTGATACACATCGCATTAACCACAGTTATGAAGTTGGAGACAGAGTATTCTTCCAGGTAAAAACACAGAATATTTCGATAAAGTTTTGAAAGGGTGCTAAAATATCTTCTAGATTTGTGGGACTTTTCGAAGTAGTGGAAAAGAAAGGACTTGTGGCTCATCGATGAGCCTTGCCTAATTTTTTGAGGCGTATGCACGATGTATTTCATGTATTTGTTTTGAGACATTATATTAGTGATCCTTCACATGTTACTAGCATGAGTTCCTTGCAGGTGTCGGATGAGGGTACTCTCATGGTGGAGCCATTTTGGACCATCACATTCGACAACTATGACATCAAATAGTCGATCAGGTCAAGGTCGAGTGGGACAATTATTGTCCACACTCTGCTACCTAGGAGGACACATTTTAGATACGTCAACAGTTTCCTTACTTGTTTTGATAGATTTATNATGTCATATACATTTATTTACTTGCTTTTACTTATATGATACAAACTTTGGGATGAATATTAAAACAAGAGCGGTTGTATGTAATATCCCACTCTAGTGAGCATACTATTATTGACTTATTATTTGCATACACTTTCTTGCAATTGATCTGAGTATGGAACACTGTGATTTCATTCAAATTCTGGGTTATATATGATGATGTTGAGGTGTTATATATGATTGATTATATTAATGTATATATATATGTTGATAGGTGCTTTTGACAAGTCGTCAAGAGTGTGTAGGACACATGACAGGTTATCGATGTCAGTGGCATAAAAGGGCTTCCTTGGACTCCAGATTGAGTCAGAAAGTGGATTGTATTGTTTGAGTACTTCATTATTATGCACATATAATGTATGATGGATTTTAGTATGATTTATGTATATGGATTTTTGACACTATTTTTGTCATTGGATGTAGGATTGATGATGCTTGCTAATCCGACTCACATAAGAAGTAAAGGGGCCTCGCACAAAAA
>SNQJ01S0051593.1:40505-75854 GCA_010110895.2 Picea sitchensis
AAGGAATCAACAATTAAGGACTTTCTAAAATGAACTAAATTTAGCAACTTCATTTAGGGAAAGTTATTAAAAGCATGTAAGGGGATCTAGGAACACCTAGGAGTAATTTTAGGAGCGACTCTAGGTGGGTGAGGGAAATGAGTATTTTAATTTTTTTAATTAAAATAATTTTGGAGAAACGTGGGGGATGAGTGACACTTGGACAACAGAGAATTTTTAGAGGATTGTCATTAAAACTTAAACTAATAGTGATTTAAGGAAAGTAGGTGGGTCTCAAATTTCTATAAAAGAAGGGGAAGATGAGGAAGAAGGGGATGAACGGTTAGCATAACGTTACGCTACCGGATTGTGGCTTGATTGATTGCTTGTGAGGAGTTGGGTTTTTCTCAGATCGGATTGGAGTGGTAGCTCAGCCTTGTGAGGCGAGCTGAGAATCTAGAATTATCTTCTGGAAATTGTGTGGCCCCTTTGAGGCTCGGGGGGCTAAGGGGGAAGCAGAGTACCCCTAGCAATTAGCTGGGAGGTACCGGTGAGGTCTCTACGGTCGGCGAGTGGGAGAGGCACGGAGAGCAGGATGCGGCACGGAGCGCGGGACGTCATCGAGGCGAGAGTTAAGGAAACGATTGAAAGTAAACAGAAAAGAAAACAAGAACTTGACGGTTGAGTATCTCGCCAAGAGAAGACTACCCCCTTCAGCGATTGGCCAGGTGATGACCAGGTGTGTTCCTCCTGCGAACCGTTCTGGTGTTTAATTCTGTGTTTGCGGGTTAGTTTCTGTGGGAAGTGGGGAAAGATACCCACACGTTTTAACCTATCCCAACCTTGCTACGTGGTGGACTCTATTTTGGGGTCTAATTCCTTGAACCGAGTCCTGTACCCATGCCTTCCCTCCCTCACCTTTCTCTGAAAGCGAAAGTAATAAGAGTTCTTGCCACCTATGAATCACAGATATTTATTTTGGTTCCTCATTTTCTAATTAACACACGGAATTCAATAGATCGTTTCTTCAATGATTAAGAGGGACTAGTCTCTGTGCATGTTTTTCTTGATGTTTTAGTTAAATGATTTTGAGAATTTGTTCTGGCATTTTTCATTTCCGTAAGATCATTTGTAAATTCGTTCTAGCAGTTGTGTTGGCAATTCGTTTCTGGTATTTTTCATTTTCGTAAGATCATTTGTCAAGTCGTTCTGGCAAACTAGTGTTGGCAATTCGTTCCTGGCATTTTCATTTTTGTGAGATTAATTTGGAGAATTCGTTTTGAAATTTCGTGCTAGCAATTTCGTTCTGGCACTTCTGTCTTGTAAGTTGGTTTCTAAATTTTGTTCTAGCATAGTTGGTTCTGGTACTTAATGCTTTATCAACGTTAAGGGATGGAAAGATTCGATTTTTATTAAATTGGGAATTGCCGAATTGATTCTCCGATTCTGTCAGTGCCAATTTAGAAATTGCCGGATTTATTGGGTCTCTGACATCTGTCTTGATGGCTGCCAATTTAAGGCATGATTTTGGCATGCGCGCCTCAGTCGCCCTTTGGTCAGGCATGTACTCACTGTCGTTGGTTTTATTGTTAATGATATCATAAATTGTGTTAGTAAGATGTAAATGTATTGATTAGGTAATGTTGTTACTGTAATACGTAAAGGAATGTCATTGAATAATTGCTTATAAATTATGTAATTGTAATATATTGTTTTTGAAATATGTAATTGTATTGTTCTTGCCATATAAATAAATTGCAATGTTAGAGTTGATATCATTTGAAATGTATGATCATTGTTTTTATTGCAATGTTATTGTAATTAGAAAATGTAATGATATGGTTATCTTATTGTAATGCTAGTGTAAACTATTGTTATTGATAAAACATATATGGTGGAATGTCCTGGAATTACGTACAATAAATTACTCGGAGTTAGTAAATGAGGGTGTGGTTCATTTAAATAATGTTGAACTTGGGTGTTCGTTGTCAGATTCCTTTTGTCACGCGCCTTCCGTAAGGGACATAATCGTTCTTCTTATTTAGGTTGTACTTGATTGTAATCAATTAGTGGCTTGGTCTGTTTGTGTCGGGTGGGATGTAGACACCTCCATGTAGCCTAGCATGTAAGGGTGGGTGTGTGATTATTTTTGTGTGTAAGGAATCCAGTGCCGTATCAAGAGTCTCGGGCTCTTTAAAGGAAGGGTTTCCACTCTTGCGACACACCTGACAGAGATTACTAGTTTCTGCCTGAGCAGTCTGCCAGGAGCCTATCTGACATTCTCTCTCTCCGGAGCAGAGAACTAATATTAAACGCCCTGCTTTCCTGTGCAGAAATAGTAAAATCTACTACTATGGATTCTTCCCTATGTGTTCGTACTGTGCATAACCCAGTGTGTCATTAAATGATTGTGGTTACCTGTTGTGCGCCTTATGTCTAGGGACGTTATTTCTTGTTGTTATTGTTGTATGTCGTATGACGTCTTGTTGTGTTTGTCTTGCTTGCGTCTTGTTCGTAGTCGGGTTACTAGTTTCTGCCTGAGCAGTCGGCCAGGAGCCTATATGACCTTCTCTCTCTCCGGAGCAGAGGACTAAGATTAAACGCCCTGCTTTCCTGTGCAGAAATAGTAAAATCTATTGTTATGGATTCTTCCTTATGTCTATGTTGTTTATATGCTTGAAGTTACTTGTTGTGCGCCTTATGTCCTCTTGTTGTGATCATCATGGTTGCGTCTTGTTAGTCGTTGGGTGGCGACGTAGAGTCGAGTGTGTTTGTTTCCTCTTTACATGCGCGCACACACCTTAAACAAAAGAAATTTGCACCTGTTACAGAGTTGTTGTCATAACGAGGAGGACGTTACAATTTGCATGTATAACCTACAAAGAGGTAGTTGAACTTCTAGAAAAGGTTATGATTTTTTTGTGGCTTGGGTGTATGCATAAATACTTATAGTTTTGAGTTTCTCGCATTTCTAAATTTCCAGACACAAGGAAGGCCTAATAATCGTGGCATGTGGTTGAAAAAAAATAGGTTACAAATAAGAAGTTTGATAACAAGGTGGAGTGGGGCATTGATTTAGCATTGGAGCATGAGAGGTGCATAATAAAAAATCACCACCTGGACATTATGTTAAAAATAAAAATGCCAAATATTGTTCTTCTTATACCATTAAATTTTTTTAAGTTGTTGCATCTTGTTATTTGCAAAGGTGAAAATATGGGAACTTGTTTTAGTGTTTTATTGTCTAAATTGATGCAGATATTTAACAAAGGAGATATTTAAAACCCCAACAATTGTGTACAATTATCCAAAATATATCAAGGAATTTTACATGTGGGTCAATGATGATGGAAAGATTGTTTCTGCTATGGATGTACTTGTGCCTAAGGTATGATCCTTTCTTATTGTCATTCAGTATAACACAAATTGGTTTCTCGAAGGAACTTATTGAATATGGTTACTGATAATAAATCTAAGCATATGGTTGCAGTCGTATCCTCATTGTTTGGACAAAATTTAAGTTGGTGTATTCTTCACAGGTCGGAGAATTGACGAGGGTTATAGTTTTATTCGTTGAATTCATCCCTATTCATGTGCATGGACAAGCCTAAATTCAGGCTTGTCCATGCACATGGACATGGTTGAATTCGAACCTGTCCATGTGCATTGACAGACCAAATTTGGGCCTATCCATGCACATGGACAGGGATGAATACCCTATCTCATTTCTATCCCTCTGCTATAAAGGATGGGTTTTGGTCCCTAATAGGTATGTTGACTGCCAAGATTTAATTCGTAAAGGTTTGATAGGTGAAATATTGCATTATTTCAGTGTCAACAAAGGAGGTTAGATGGTGTTGTTTTCATTTTTTCTGGGTATGTATTTGTATCCTATTACTGGTTAATCTATTGTTGCTTATAGGTATCGTCGGTTTAGGTAAACTAGTAATTTTGATTCATCAAATTCAACTTGGTTTGTGTTTTCCCATAATTTTTTTCTTTCTATCTCTCCCTTGATCTATTGTTGTTGTAACAAGAATATTTTTTGGTGAATAAATGAGGTTAGTAGTGGGATAATAAACACTCTTTGTTCCTAGTGATTTCCCTCATAAATGAACGAAGAAACTGGTGAGGGTAGTGTCTCTATTGCGGTGTGCCAATATTTGCAAGTGGTTTGTTCATATGTTTCTATAAGGGTATATTGTTTCTGGATTATATGGGGTTGTTACCCTTCTGTCCTCTAAATGATATGATAACAAAGGATGACCTAGTTGAGTTTAGAGGGAATATAGGGAAATTAATGTATGGATTGTTGTCTATTTAATTATTTGCAGGATGGTTTCTCTTGTTGTCAGGTAGGATATTCCCTTGCACCTAACGTACTTGAATTCGGGCATGTCCATGCACATGGACATGGCCAAATTCGGCCATTTCCATGTCCATGGACATGTTGAATTCATCGATTTTTATAATTATCTACTAAAACAAATAAAAACTACCCAAAAAAAATATTAAATCATACCTGGAAAAAAATGCCAACGATCGCCATTAATGAACGTTGAATTCAACCCTATTCATATGCATGGATAGACCCAAATTCGAGCCTATCCATGCAAATGGAGAGAGATGAATTTGTCCCTGTCCATGTACATGGACAGGGTGAATTCAGAGAATTCTATAATTAACTACTAAAAAAATTTAAAACTACCTACAAAACATTTTAAAACATACTTCCAAAAAAACACCAATGACCACCACCAACAAATGCCAACGACTACCACCAACGAATGCCAATGTCCACCGCCGAATAATGTTAATGAACACCACCAAAGAACATTCAAAAGACTCTCAACATTTCGGAAAACTGTCATATGGCCGATGGGTGGGTGATATATAAAAATGATTTCAGTCGAAAGGTTTTTTCGGAAGAAAACATTTTTGATCGAAAGAATCTTTCGGCTAAAAAGATGTTACCAAATGAAAAAATATGTTCGACTAATTTTGTACATGATAGTCAAGGGAGTTGTCATGGTACCATTCAATTTGACATCAATTTTTTTGGCCGAAAATTGTTTCGGTCGAAAACATTATCCTTTCGGCCAAAAGAATTAGGAGTTCGGCTGAAAAGAGGCCGCTAGGAATTTTGATGACACCATTCTCACAAAAGTGTAACCCATATTCATGATATTACCCCTTCTTATTATCCATCGACAAATGAAATACCAAACCTGTTACAACCGATATTTGTGTATGACACTTGGATGTCGTCCATGTATGTGCTCGATGATGAAACCAAATTCTCTTTTTCTGGTAATAGTTATATGATATCCAAGTCATAGATGTTGCAAATCTTGAGTTGTTTATCCTTTCACATGTATATTTTCCTCCCAAAAAATCAATGACACTTATGCCATTTTGTGTTCCTCTTTATAGTGACTTTGATTACTTAAATATTTTAAAATACAAACATATCATTTTCGTGCATAGTATGTGCACGGATGATTATGCTTCTGTATACTTTAATAGGAAAAACTTGCTATATATTGATTTTCATCCACAAAATCATGGGAACTTTTGTCGCAAGAGTTGACCCTAGAATATAATAGAGCCAAGCCTTAGCACATTTTGAAAAAGATAATAATGGGTGATTGATCAGTTATTGGAGGCTTCGAGAGTTAGGTCTGTAAGAACCTTTCAACCATTAAAAATCAGAAATAAAAGGGCATGACCTCATCTGTTAAATCCGTTTAAAAATTATGAGGATGGATAGAATATATGAGAAGATAAAACTAAAATTAAGAATCAAGTATCCAATTCTGATAAATCTAGTATTCCCTTTTAGTAGAAGAAATAACACCAAGCTTCAAATATTTGGACATAGGTCTTATCTCACTCACAACAAGATAGAGGAAAATCTATGAACAAATAAAACTTGTAAATAAGGAAAAACACTTAAGATGCAAGTCTTGTTTTTCTCACAGCAAAATGAAGGAAAATTTGCACTTTAAGGAATGCTTTAAATTAGCCACAACAAAAGTCTCACTGAATTGTAACCATTACAAGTTCAATAAATGAATGGAAAGAAGAAAAGTATCCATGTAAACTTGAGAAACAATAACATAGGAAGAAGAAAAAATCTAACATAATGAGGTATAAAATCTCTTTTCTTTTGTTAAGTATTATTGAAAAGATTGCATTACATACCCAGGCCAAAAGGCTCCTGGGCTATCTTGGTGCCCCCCTTTGATAGATCTAGAATCTATCTATTTATACAAAAAATGTCTCAACTAAAAATTGTTGAACTTCCCATAATATCTTCCTAAAAATGGAATATCAACAACATGAAAATATTATTGTATTTTGATTCGATGTACTAGTGCTTCATCTATCCCTTCGTTTTGTCTCAGATATGATTTCTTTGTTTTGTTCATTTAACTGGGTACACATGTCCATGAAGGTTTTCATAATCCTAGCTTGATGTCTTTGCCATCCTATTCCATTACCATATGTCCCTTCATATGCGTTTACTGGGGTAAATAATTGCATTTGAAGCTATCGCAATGACGATTGGATATCTAGCTGCACGCGGGCTCGTTATGGGAAGGTGGTGTGTCCTCCAGGAGATGACGTGTAGTAAGAGTGGGAGACAAGTGGCGAGGGGTGATAGGTTTTCTATTTTTTGAGGGCGCGAAGAAATGGTTTTGAGGTAACCTGTTTTTCATCCCACAATGCATCTGGTGATGCCACATAACCCCAAGAGAAAACCGCAGTTTAAATTGCGGGACCACCTCTCAAAATTAAACCCCATTCAACTCTGCACCCTACAATTTCCCTCAACCATTGATCTGGGCGAGAACAATATAAGACACTAGATCTTTGCAAAGTAAGATAAGTGCCCAAAGTTTGAGTTGAGGTCACAACTTTTGGTCATATGTAGAGAATATAGAGATAATTTCATGCAATTCTTGTCCATCGATCTGAGTGGGAGACACATGTCAGACGATTCTCGTATTCGACTATTTCATACTACAGGGGGAAGGAAGGTAGTGTTGGGTCAAGAAATCCTGAAGACCCAACACCCATATGGACCACTGATCGAAGTGGACACGTGGCAGGAGATCATGTGCTTCAGATATTTGTACCTCAGAAATACTGAAGCCTAGAGTTTCAAAGTAAATCTTCGTCGTTGAAATAAAAAAGGATATGCGCCAAGAGATCCTATACTCTGACGGATTCGTGATGTTATGCATCTCAAAACGCCCGAAACTTGGAGTTCAGAAGTAAATCTCAGCCATCCCAATCAAAAGGACATGCGACGCCTGATCTCTCACTTTGGGGATAACCACTTCGAAAGAAAGATGGATGTGTGAAGCGATAACTCATGAAGCTCGGAGCTCCGAAGTAAATCTTCGTCATTGAAACCAAAAGGACATGTGGCAAGAGATCTTGCACTCCAGAGACTTAGCACTTCTGGAGAGTTTGTGCAACCTTTTCTATCTATTTATCCCCTTCCCTGCTATATTTGGTCCTTTTCTTAGTTGATCCATCTTTCGAATTGATTTATCATTCCACTATATTTTGAAACCTGATCCATCAAGATTTCTTGCAATTTTTCATGGTGCCACAATCATTAAGGAAATAAGATTAGCTTGCCTATAATCAAGAGAGGTATGTAAGCTCTTCACTAAACAAAAACGTTAATCACAATTCAAATCACAAAATTTAACCAATCATACATATTGTTAATACTTCGGCATTCGTGAGTGTTGGATACAATTAGGGTATAAATATCCTGAAGGTCAAATTCACGAAGAAGATAATATCCTATTGCTTACTTTTATGTTTTACTTTATCAGGTTTTAAACCTTGAATTAGCCTTAAGTAATTCGACATTTCAGCGACTTTATGGTTTTCAAATGTTTAGACTTGCTGGAATACTCGAAGCGCTAAGCTCTGAAGTGAACGTTAGTGACTTTCTTTCAAACTCAAGCAACTTCTATGATTCAGAGATCATTAAGACCATTTGATAAAATTAGATTAGCTAATTGACGGTGGATATCATAAGCGCCTTTTCAACAAGCGGTGGATTTATATTTAAATTTAAAAGGTGAGTCTTTAAGTTTCTTTTTCTTTTTGGGTGAAAATTTTAATTCTAAGAGAAAAAATCTAAATCTCAAAATCTCAAAATTAAACATGTTCCAACATAGGCTCCATATTGGGATTGCGGATCCCTATGAGGCACGAAATAATAGTATACCAAGTGACTTTATTGGGCAAGTGGAGTCATTATTGTTTTATGAAAAACGCTTTCTAGTTTTATTTAATTATGCATAGAAAAATGAAATTATCCAAGTCCCAAGACTTTCAAAACATACTCAATAATAAATTTCAAGTTAGTCCATTTAAATTTTCCTTTTCCTAAAACTGATTTCAGAATTGTTTAAGATAATCGAAATAATTTTAACTAGAATATCATGCTTCAACTGACTTTGTTTGATTCAAGGTTCAACAGATCTATCATATTTACATAGGGAATCCCTAGTTGGTCCAGGATGTACAAATTGTCAGAAAGAGAACTAGATAACATAGTATGAAATATAGATATGTATGACAACCTTACAGATATCATAGATATTGCTTCACTTCCAACGAGCCTATTCAGTACCCCAGTGAAGTTATCTATGTCTCCCATTGAATTTCCTTTCACCACTTCATTTTGCTGAGATGAGGGAAATCGGTAAATGGGGGTAGTCAAATTACAAATTTCCTTTCACCATTTGTCTTGGACGAGATGGGGGAAATCAAATTATGTATTTCCTTTCACCATCTATCTTATGATTTAATATTTTTGAAGTGTGGGAAATCAACCTGTATGTAACGTACAAGGGATGATACCTATTTAAAATCTTTAGGCTAAAAAGGTCTCTCAGAAATTTTAAGAACACTCTAAAACCAACATTCTTCCGATTTTCAGTACATCATAGCCTATGGGGAAATATTTTTATGGGAATTTTAATCTTTTCAGGGATAAACCTTGAGCAAATTTGTCAGTTTAAAATCTGATATCATAACTAAAATTGTCGGGATTAGCCAAACTTTTTTTCGAAAAAATGTTTTATAAGTTTTCAGAGCCAATGTAAGTTTCTTTGTTTCTACGAAGACTAAAGAAAATAAGAAAGGAGAAATAAAATCTGAAGTGGATAAGAACTTGGGGATAGGTAAAAAATGACCCAGTCATAGTTTTGAAGGATCTGAATCAGAAAAAATCCTAATCCTACACAAGTTTATGTAATTAGTTCAAACTTATTTTGAGTTTATTTATTATTATTTTTGTTTTAGTTTTAGAGATGGATTTTCAATTTATCGACATGACACTATAATTTTATACATTTCTGATTCCCAAGTCAGGTGATAATATTATCATGAGAAAAACTCCCTTTATATTCCTTTAAAAAAGAATATTTCAATTTTATTGGGACTATAAGAAGACTAGGGACTCATGCCTTATTTTTCTTGTGAATTTTCAATAGGGAATATTATTTATTTATCACCTTCTTTCAGAAAAAAAAAAAAAAAAAAAAGGTGAGTGTCGAGTTTTTCTTGAGTCTCATCTCCTGTTCAACAAGATCTACTCTACAAAATACCAAGAACAATAGACCATGTGTCTTCATCCTTATGCGACCTAAAATCAACCCTATCCAACTCTGAACCTTGTCATTGGGCTATGGAGTCATAATGCCTAAAAATTGAACACTACTAGATGCCAAACTAAGAACCGAACTATTGAAATAAAACGCTGAACTAGTATGCTGGAATAAAAATTTGATTTGGAAAACTTATTTATATACATTGGACCTACACTAATCAGGGGAAATTCCACTAATCAATTAATATGGAATTTCCAATGGAGCCATTCAAATAGTGGATTGCTTCACATACCTTATTTTATGTTGTATGAAGGAATGAATAAATAATAATTTTTTTGTAGCAAAGAATGAATAGGTAGCTTGCACCTACTGTTGAAGTTTGGTTGCACACAAGATGTTGCAACGTTTTGGACCTCTTGAAGGAAATACTCCAACCAAATAGTCATTGGATCATGGAAAGATAAATAATTTTCAGAATCAAGTGATACCTCTTCCTGCTGGCCTAGCTACATGAAAAACCTTTGCACACTTTCTCCACTACTGATCTTTTCTTTTCCTATCTTGAGAATGTCATATTGAGGCTCACTAGTCTGCTTCTCATCAGTTGCTAAATAGGAAGGAGAAATCAACTGCTCTAGTAGCCCCTCCTTATCTTCTCTATCGTCTATCCAAGAATCTTCTTCATCACTATCATACACAAGCCGATTGCTTTTATACTGCAAATGATACTTTTCCTGTTGAACAGAACTCTCTGAAGGAAAATAAATAATTTGTTGCTCGTCAAATTCAAGATCACATTCATCATAGTTATCAAACAAAGGACAAGTATTGTATGTTTCCATGCATGCTAGGAAATAAATGTGTTCTTCTTGATCCTCTAAATCCTTGATTTGGATATTTTGTTTTCCTCTCCCTGGAAACGCCGCCAAAAAGATGTTGTTCATGAGGTTAGTCTTAAGGCTCAAAAAGTAATGTGAGGCATCGGGATGTTTTATGAAAATGTTTTAAATGAGTTATTTTCCTACCTTTAGTTATATTAGAAATAAACCTTTAATGAAATTAATAATAGGAAAATATAGAGGTTGTATTTCGTTGTCTAAGTCACAGTTATAATATCAAATGGTATGAAGGAAGAGTACAAAATTGTTAAACAAAGCTAGGCATCAATTGTAGATTAATCTCACCTTGTTTATAGTGGAAGAAAAGTAGAGAGCGTACCCTTGAACATGATATAAAATAATTCACATAACTTCCAGGTCTTGTTTTACTCACAGTAAATACAAAGGAAAAATTGTTTACTTAATGAATTGTTGATATAATACAATTACAGTAGTTGTAATACTAAATTGCAACCAATCACTTATCAAGGAATTACACAAATAAATTCAGAGATATGGAAATACAGAAGAAACACATAACTCAAACTGAACGAAAATTAGAATCTATGTTTGCACTTGTATTAATACTCAAAAAGGAGAGTTTTCTCTATTACATCTGGAAAGAAGTAGCTTGATCAAAACAAGAGTTTAGAACACTAGTTTGATCATGACAATAATTACTATGAATATTTGGTACAATGACAAATGCACTTAGAATATCATTGCCATTGTCAGTATCATTACCAAAATAAATTTTTCCAGGAGCTAATTTCTTATGGTCTTCAATAAGCCATTGGCCTTCGCAAGGATCTAGATCAACAAAATATTCATGATCATGTCTTTGATCAGCTTGAAGAACTAGAGGGTTTGTAAGGATTTCTTCAATTTTACTTGCAATCATGTTGTCTTCATTCTTGCTGCTACAAGAAACCTCTTCTTGATTTACTTCAAAGTCTTCTTCATACAAATGACCACAATTGCTATGATGTTATGATTTTTCATGGACAAATTGATTATCTTAACAATCTTGTTCTACGAAATCTAAATTGCAATAGTCTTCAAAAAGGAACTCTCATGAATACATTCTTTTGCAATATTTATGAAAATATACATGGAATTATTTTAATGATGAAATGCTAGAAGGGAGTAGAGATTTGTACCAAAGTAGAGTGTCCCCTCCTAGACTAAACATGAAAAATTTCATCAAAACATATTCTTGATGAATATCTAGTTGATGCATGATCTTATGAAATTAAAACAAATGCTAAGCAGGATTATTGATCCACCAGATCTTTTAATGACTTATGGTTGAGTTTTAATTTTTCATGTGTTAATTAACCATTTGAGGAAACTTAGTGAAGAATGAGGAAAGAAGAGGAATTATGACAGCCATATACATATATGCAGATCTGAAATGAAATAATAGACAACAAACCATAACACACAGATTGATAACGGAGTTCGGCGCAACTTTGCCTACGTTTCCGGGCCTTTTCTCTGTGGGAGGCTTCTTTATTTCTCTCAAAAGCTCAAAAGTACATGCAGCTGCAATGCTTACTGTGGGGGAGGCTTCTTTATTTCTGCTCAAAAGCTCAAAAGTACATCGCTGCAATGCCAAATGGCTACAAGACTGATCTGGTCATGTTCTTCCAGATCTCTAGAACCATGCAAAGAAAATGGCACGCAAATTGGACATCCGGAGCTCCCAGAAATGGTCCGACAACGTCTCCTCCTCAAAAGCTTCTCTGCCTCAAAATGACTTTGTCTTGGCTTCTCCTCAGCATAATTCTGCTCTGAATTCCCTCAATGATCTCTCCTGGCCTCAAACAGACCTTGGTTATATAGCCGGGAAGTTGGTTTCTCAGCTCCAACTTCCTCCTAAAAATTAAGCTCCAAAACTGCCCAATAACTCCCAAAAATGGAGTAAATACATTAAAAAAGGCTTAATTAATAACTAAAAACCCAAAATTCAGTTAAAAACCCACTTTTTGAACTAATTTGGGCATAAGCCCCTTAGCCTTGGGCGCGCACCCCCTTTGAACGGTCATATGGTCTCCATATGGCCAAGCACTAGCCCTTGGGCTATGCGCTGGCCCTGCCCCTTTCGTGCGTTAGCACTCGGTCGCTTGTAAGTGGATAGGACCATGGTTAAACCCTTAACTCCCACATGTTCTATGTGGTAACGATCAAACGAACCACAGTTATAATGGTTATAACTGCGCGTGCTCCCGGTTGTATGCTACGGTTGTGTGCCAATGCCAAGGGCTGGGGCTAAGCCCCGACCCTTTTTCCCGTCGGTGAAACCTTTCAACCAACATAAATAAATATTATGCCATTTGGTAAATAAGAACCACCGGCCGGGCGGGTAGTTAGCCCAGCCCTGCCAGTCCGTTTCCCACTGGGAGGTCGCGGGTTCGACCCCCGGCCATGCCAAATTTTTAAACAAGAAACCAACGAACCAATCACGGGGTGCCACGTGGCAGCCCTTGACTGGGCCACGTCACTACCATACTGTCCTATCATCTGACACATAATATTCTGACATCACCCATCGTGTTAGCTGATGATGTCACCCGTGCCACGTGTCACCCTTACAGTGGTGACACATGTCACCTCGGGATAGGTCCAACCGTATGCCAAAATGTCCAAATCTTCCTGCCATGTGTCATCATCCGGAGCTGCCACATGTCACCTATATAGACCTGCCACATCAGTGTACAGACATGCCATGTTAGCGTACGGACATTCCATGTCAGCGTCCGTACAAACTGTACGGACTGCACATTCAACAATTTTTTTGCGTGTTTGACTTATCGGACATAATGCGATATTTCGCTCATACGGAGCCCGTTTGACAAAGTAAATATACCACCAGAATCAGGAAGACGAGACGGACACAATGGAATAGGTTTCGTTGCATTCCGATCACTTTCATTTTTGAGCATTTTTTAAGCCCTGTCAAGCTTCTGGATCCGATTTTGGATCAATTATCATCTTTATCCGCTATAAAACTAGGAATATGATCTTCCAAAACTTTGAGGTCTGGAACAACATTTGGAAAACCATAAATATTTGTAAATTTCGAAGGAGAAAACCTTGCAGCAATCCGAGCAGTGAAATAAGTTGACATCTTGGAACCAGTGCAGTCGTTAGTGAATCATGTGGAGTCTTTGAACCAAGGAGTATTTAGGTGAATGTTCACAGTTAATGGAATGCCTATCCCTTGTTTACCATCAAGGAATATATATGGATTTTTTTGTACCCCGGGGAATATATAAACCTTCAAAATTGTCCCCAGCAGCAGCGCCAGAAAATGTTGTTGCAAGAGTTGACTCTAAGCTATAATAGAGCCAAGCCTTGGCACATTTTGAAAAATATAATAATGGGTGATTGATCAGTTATTGTAGGATTCTAGAACTAGGTATGTAAGAACCTTTCAACCATTAAAAATCAAAAATAAAAAGACATGACCTCGTCTGTTCAATCCATTTAAAAATGATGAGGATGGATAGAAGATATAAGAAGACAAAACTAAAATTAAGAACTAGGTATCCAATTCTGATAAATTTGGTCTTCCCTTTTTTTAGAAGAAATAACACCAAACTTCAAATATCTAGACATAGGTCTTGTCTCACTCACAACAAGACAGAGGAAAAGCTATGAACAAATAAAACTTGTAAATAAGGAAAAACAATTAAGATGCATCTCTTGTTTTGCTCACAGCAAAACAGAGGAAAATATACACTTGAATGAATTCTTTCAATTAGCCACAACATAAGTCTCACTGAATTGTAACCATTACAAATTGAATAAATGAATGGAAAGAAGAAAAGTATCCATGTAAACTTGAGAAACAATAACACGGGAAGAAGACAAAATCTAACATAACGAGGTATAGAATCTCTTTTATTCTATTAAGTATTATTGAAAATACTGCATTACATACCTAGGCCAAAAGGCTCCTGGGATATCTTGGTGCCCCCATTTGATAGATCTAGAATCTATCTATTTATACAAAAAATGTCTCAACTCAAAACCATTGGAATTCCCATAATATCTGCCTAAAAATGGAATATTAGCAGCTTGCAAATATTATTGTATTTTGATTCGATGTACTGACTCTTCATCTTTCCCTTCATTTTCTCTCAGATATGCTTTCTTTATTTTGTTCATTTAACTGGGTACACATGTCCATGAAGGTTGTCATAAGCATGGATTATTGTCTTATCCATCCAATTTTATTACCATCTATCCATTCGTATGCATTTACCGAGGTAATGAATTGTGGTTGAAGTTGTGGCGATGACGATTGGATAGCTAGATCCACCCGGGCTCATTATGGGAAGGTCAACCAGGATGTGACGTGTAGTAAGAGTGGGAGACAAGTGGTGAGGGGTGACAGGTTTTGTATTTTGTGGGGGCATGAAGAAATATTTTTGAGGTAACTCACTTTTCATTCCGAAATGAATCTAGTGATTCCACGTAACCCTGAGAGAAAACCGCAGTTTAAATTGTGGGACCGCCTCTCGAAATTAAACCACATGCAAGTCTGCACCCCATAATTTGCCTCGATCGTTGATCTGGGTGAGATCAAGATAAGCTTCCATATATTCACAAATTAAGATAAGCACCCAAAGTTTGAGCTAAGGTCACAACTCTTTGTCATATGTAGAGAATATAGAGAAAATTTCGTGCAATTCTTGTCCATCAATCTGAGCGAGAGACACGTGTCAAACGAACCCCATATTCGGATATTACGTACTACGGAGGGAGGGAATGTAGTGACGGGTCAAGAAATCCCAAATACCCAATGCCCATATGGACCATTGGTTGAATTTGACACGTGCCATGAGATCCTATACTTTAGAGATTTAGCATTTTAGAGATTTGTACCTCAGAACGCCCGAAGCTCGGAGTTCCAAAGTAAATATTTCTCATTGAAATCAAAAGGACATGCGGCAAGAGATCCTTCACTTTGGAAAATGTGTGATGTTATGCATCTCAGAATGCCCAAAACATGGAGTTCCAAATCATAAGGACACATGGTGCCATATCTCTCACTTCGGGGATAACCACTTCAGAAGAAAGTTTGATGTGTGAAGCGAGAACTCCTGAAGCCCAGAGTTCTGAAGTAAATCTTTGTCATTGAAATAAAAAGGACATGCGGCAAGAGAGCCTACACTCTCGAGAGTTTGTGCTCCCTTTTTTGTCTATTTATCCCCTTCACTACTATATTTGGTCCTTTTCTTAGTTTATCCATCTTCTGAAATGATTTATCGTTCCAATAGATTCTGAAACCTGATCCGTCAAGATTTCTTGCAAATTTTCGTGAAACCACAATCCTTAAGAAAATAATATTAGCATTATTGTAATCAAGAGAGGTATGTAAGTTATTCATTGAAAAAAGTTGTTAATCACAATTCAAATCGTGAACTTTAACCAATCATACATATCGTTAATACTTCGACGTTCGTGAGTTTTGGATACAATAAGGGTATAAATCTCCCGAAGGTCAAATTAACGAAGAAGCTAATATCCTATTACTTACTTTTATGTTTTACTTTATCATGGTTTAAAACTTTAATTATCCTTAAGTACTTCAACATTTCGACAAATTCGGGGTTTTGGAATGTTTAGACATGCTGGAATACCCAAAGAACGAAGCTCCAAAGTGAACGTTAGTGACTTTCTTTAAAACTCGAGCAACTTCTATGGTTCGGAGATCATTAATACCATTTGATAAAATTAGAGTAGCTAATTGACAGTGGATATTGTAAGCGCATTTTCAACAAGTGATGGATTTATCTTTAAATTTAAAAGGTGAGTCTCTAAGTTTCTTTTTCTTTTTGGGTGAAAATTTTATTTCTAAGAGGCAAAATCTAAAGCTAAAAATATCAAAATTAAATGTGTTCCGACATGAACACTGTAGGGTTTATAAATAGTTGCACAACCTCATTATTTAGTGCAAAATTTTCTTTTGAGGAACACTCTAATGACAAAGAGCTCTTTATGAAAAGGAAGGCATCCAAATTTGTTGTTGTGCATGCAATATGTAGTTTGTGTTCTAGTGGCAATTTGTTTATAAAATGTAACTTTTGTAGAGCACCAACTGCTCGTCAAAAATTCCTTGCATTCTATTAACACATGAAGTTTTCATGGGTCATTTTTCCCTTAGGTTTTAATTTTTACCCTTTATTCTTTAGGTTTGTTTTATTTTTCCCTTTTTGATTTTCTTAGGTTAGTCTAAACAAATTAAATTTTGGGTTTTGGTTCACATTTTGGCCCACACCTATGGTTCATACCCTAGGTTTATTTTGTGGTTTATGTCTTAGACTCATCACTTGACTTGACATCAAGCACTATCAAGCACTATCAAGCACTATCCTAGGATAGGAAGGCCAGCTCGCAACTCTAGTTGTTTCCGACTATTTTTTATTATAAATACATCTGATGAATGATTTGATAGGTTGGAATGGTTGAGCAGAGCTCCCTTTTTGTAATATTTTGACTAAGCAAAGTTGTTCACTGGTTATGGATGAGACTTGAGACATTTTCATTAGTAGAATCCAGTTTCCTTTCATCATCTTGTTGCCTTTTATTCTAAAATTCTCATGATTGGATGATCCATATGAGATGTTGTGGTTGTGTTATAATGAATGTTTGATTATAATGTTGTTATGAATGTTTTTCAGTGTTTTAAACTTTAAGTTCAAGAAGTTCTTGTGACTAAGTTTTTCTTCTCCAGACTGCTTGAGGGCCTGATGCTTATAGAAGACCTATCCACCTTCCTCACTAAGTCTTCCTCCTATTCACCTTTACCCTTAAACCACTGACTAAATTTAATCAAAACCTCATTTTCTTATGCATTCTAGCCCATATTTTTTCTTTAAAACATTATTACGTTGAATTTTGTCCATTTGACATTTAATCACTAATTTACATTCACAAACCTTTTGATGGGTATTGGGCTTATCCTCTTGCAATCTAAGGGTGATTCTCAGTGCTAAAATTATTGGCGTCGTTGTCAAGGAACGAATTGAAGACATTTCCCTGGGATTGAATGACAAAGTAATATTGATTCTGAAGGTGCATTAGAAATAAGTAGATTGAATATTGCACCTTGCACCTGGTGACTCCATTGTTTCATTTGTGGGTCTCAAAGGAAGACACACGAGGTCTAATCCACATCTACCTCTAGAAACACTTGAATTTGACCCAGAGAATATTATCAAGAAAGTAAAGGCTTCTCAAGAAGGATTTTCAATTGTTGTATTGGGTACTTCTGGTCATTTAGATGATTCTACTTTCAAAAATCTAGTAGAAATATCCAATTCTTCTCTTTTACCTTCTGTTGAAGTTTCTAGAAGTTTATATTTTGAAAATTTTCCTATTGAATACTCTTCTTTTATCGCCAAATTGAAAGAAGGAAATTTTGAAAACCTTGCTTCTCCTGATGTTGTAAGTTGATTCAGACTTGAGAGTCTTGAATATTTTCCTACTTTGGGCCTTCCTACTCCTCCTCCTATCAAAGTTCTTGTCACTAAAGAAGAGGAAACCAATTTTCCATTGTATCTTATACCATCTTTCTCCAAGACTCAACCTCTTCCTCTGAAAATTGAAAGCTCTCCATCCAAGATTCCTCTTTCTCGAAAAATCCAAGTTGCAGTCCTACCTGTCAAAACTCCATAACCCCCTTGTTCTCCCACAATTCACAACCCAATGGAAGGTTATAATCTTCCTAGAAATAGGATAGATGTCATAGTGGATGCTAGGTATGATCCTCTTATTGTACCTCAACCTATGAATTCTCTCCCAGTTGGAGACTACCTTAAGTACATGCCCAAGTTCACAGGGGAGGAAGACATAACTGCAGAGGAGCACCTTGCATCTTTTTATACTTATGCAAATAATATTTACATTGAGAATCAAGATGTATAGATGAGGGTATTTGTACAGAGCCTTGATGTTGAGGCTATAAAATGTTTTAGGGGTTTCACTCCTGGATCTATTGCTGGGATTGAATCTTTGGATGATGCTTTCTTGAGGCATTAGGGGTGTAAAAAGGATTTCCTTTATTATATTACAAAATTTGTATCACTTAAGAGGAAAGAGGGGGAGTCTGTTTCATACTTCTAAAAAAGATTTAATAAAATGTACAACAAGATTCCCACTGAAACAAATCCTATAGAAACCTCTTCCAATATTACCTATGCTAGTGATTTTGACCCTGAGTTTTGCCTCCTATTGAGAAAAAAAATATCTACCTCGTTAGCTCATATGCAAGATGTAGCCTTAGAAGTAGAATCTAATATATTGACAGATGAAAAACTTAGGGGAAAATATGATAAATACAGAAGGAAAGGTAGGGATGAAGCTTCAACCTCATAATCCCCTATTGTTCACCCTCAAGTTGATGAACTTACAAAATTGGTAAAATAACTTTCTGCTGAAATGGAGAAGTTGAAACTTGAAGGAAAGAAAAACTATAGGAAAACATAGAATGTTGATAATAGAGGAAATTTCAGAAGACCAAATAATGCCCCTCAGGTCCTCCAAAGAGATCAAAGAAATAGGGATATGGATGATTAAAAACTCCAAGCCCCTCTCCAAAATAACCTTGTTGTTGATGAAGAAGGAGAGGATGAAGAAATTGATCCTGAAATCCATTGTCTCGGTGAAACCTCTTCATCTCCTCATTTAACCCAATATTCATATGAATATTATCTCATGGATAGTCAGTTAAATGAATTGAGTAAAGGGGAAAAATCAAATGACAATCCAAGTAAATATAACCTAAGGTCAAAAAATAAAGAGGCTAAAACAGACACTTCTGATCAACTCACTAAAACAGAAAATTATGCTAAGGTTGTGGTAGCTAGCAACAAAGAAAAAGATGCACAAGGACCTCAAGAATTGGTTAAGAGTCATGCCCCATAAATTAAAGATATTTTGAAATATCCATCATCCTTTATCTTTGAAAGTGAGATTCAAAAAATAAAAATCCATGTACATTTTTTCGAGCTGATCAAGAATGAGGAATTCAAAAGATATATTTCTAAAATGTTGCAGCCTGGGCCTTCCTCTAATTCCAAAGATTCATTCAACCTTCAATATGAAAAACTAGCAGTCATCCTGGGAACTTTGTTAGAATATAGAGATGACTCATCCTCCCCTTTCTACACATCATTAAAAATTCATGATAAAGTGTTTCACAACTTCTTGATGGACTCAAGGGCATCTCATAACCTCATGCCTAAAACTATCATGGATGAGCTTGGGCTGGAAATTACAAATACCTACCATGACTTATACTCATTTGATTCCAGGAAGGTGAAGTTTCTTGGGGTTATTAAAGACCTGGATGTTACCCTGTTCCAATTGCCAATGAAAAGTGTGGTCATGGATATTGTGGTGTCTTATGTCCCCCCTAAGTTTGGTATTTTCTTGTCAATATATTGGATCAAAAGACTAGGGGGAGATTTTCATATGGACCTTTCATATGCCACCATTCCTGTGTTTGGGGGAGAACATAGAAGGCTTTATAGGGAGGCTCAACTAGCCTACATCATCAGTTATGAAGGAAATCCTACCAACCACCCTATTTTTTCACTTGATACTAATTTAGCATCCATTATATTACAGTTCACTGATGCTCCTCAACAACCTATTGAAATCAGAAAACAATCCATCACCTCTTATGAAGATCCTCCTCCTAATACCTTTGTTTGGAAGATGTTTTTTGATGGGGCCTCTTCTAAGGAAGGTGCTAGTGTTGGGGTAGTCCTTATTTCTCCTACCAAAGAGATCATATCTTTGTCATACAATCCTGAATTTGAAACTACAAATAATGTGGCAGAATATGAGGCTCTTGCTTTGGGTTTGAGGGTTGCTAAAGACATGAGGATTGAAGAGCTAGTAGTGTTTAGAGATGTTGAATTAATTGTTCATCAAGTTAAAAATATGTATCAAGCTAAACACCCCAGGTTAAGGACTTACATAAATGAAGTTTGGGATCTTATTGATAGTTTATTATTAGCTTTTGATATCTCATTTGTTCCAAGAAAGGATAAAACTATGGCATATTCCTTGGTTGTTTCATCAATTAACTTCAGAGTTCCTATACCCCCTAAACTCAAATATGATGTGGAAGTGAAGTATAGACCCTCTATACCTGAAAATCTCAAACATTGGAAGGTTTTTGAGGATGATCTTGAGATAAAAATATTTCTTGAGAATGTGGGTGAGATTTTTGCCTTACATATTGATCAATATCATGATACTAAAAAAATCCCTCATGTTGACATTTTTCTGAATAAAATTGTTGACCATCATATTGTTCAGTTGCCCAGTAACCATATTCCAAAAGGACTAGTCCCCTTGGAGAGATTGTTTGATAGAAATGATGTTGTTGTAAAGGTTAAAGGTTCAACTGAAAAATGTTGAAGTGACTGAATGCAATTTAGGTACAGAGGAGGATCCAAAGTATGTTAAGTTGTCTAGCATCTTGTCAAAAGAACAAAGGGATGAGTATGTTAATATTTTAAAGAAGTTTTCTGATGTGTTTGCCTAGAAATATGAAGATTTAAAAACATATGACACAAACATCATTGAACATAAGATCCTTTTGAAAGAGGAGACCAAGACTTTTAGGAAGAAACTTAGACAAATAAATCCCATGTTGCTTCCTATTATGGAAAAATAAGTAAAGAAGTTATTGGATGACAAAATAATCATTCCTTTGAGATACTCTGAGTGGGTGGCCAACTTGGTCCCTGTGAAGAAGAAAAATGGGGAAATTAGACTATGCGTTGATTTCAGGAATTTGAATAGAAGCTCCAATAAATATAATTACCCCTTGCCAAACATGGAGCACATTTTGCAGAGAGTCACTGGTTCATCTAGGATGTCTATGATTGATGGATTTTTTGGCTACAATCATATATATGTCTTTCCTGAAGATAGAGAGAAAACAACCTTTACTACTCCTTGGGGCACATTCATGTATGATAAAGTTACCTTTGAATTGATGAATGCAAGAGTGACCTTTCAACGAGAAATGGGAATTGCCTTCATTGGGGAGAAGGACAAGTTTCTAGTCATCTATATAGATGACATTAAAGTGTTCTCAAAATATGATAAAGAGGATTATCATCATTTGAAAAAGGTCTTCTTGAAGTGTAGAAAGTTTGATCTCTCTCTCAATCCTAAGAAGTCCTTGTTTTCTATGAAGGAATGTAAGTTATTGGAACACATTGTATCAGCGGAAGGGGTAATAATTGATCCAAGTAGAGTGGAGGCCATTCAGATCTTATCTTTTCCTAGATCCAAGAAAGACGTTCAGTATTTCTTGGGAAAAATGAGTTTTTTAAGAAGGTTCATATCTAACTTTGTTGAATTAGTGAAGTACATTACAACCATGATTAAGAAAGGAAATGAGGTGAAATGGACTACTGAGGCTCGAGAATATTTTCACTAGATCACAAAGGCCTTGACTGAAGCACCTGTGCTCATCAGCCCTGACTTTTCCAAGGATTTTCTTATATTTTCTTTTGCCTCATTTGACACGTTGGTTGTTGTTTTGCTACAAAAAAATACAGAGGGGTTAAAGTAGCCTATTTCCTTCTTCAACGGAGCATTGTGGGATGCATAAATGAGATATGATATCATGGAAATGAAATCTTATGCTTTGTTCAAAGCCTCAAGTCTTTCATATTTTATGTTCTGCACTCAAATATTGTTGCATATGTCCCTTCAGCCTCAGTGAAAGAGATACTTATCAATCCTGACATAGATGGGAAGAGGATCAAATGGATTGCTAAAATTCTGGAATTTGACCTTAAAATGAAGCCCACTAAATTAGTGAAAGGACAAGGTTTAGCAAGGTTGTTGGATGAATCAAATTGTAAATATTTAGGGGTTAATTTCATGAGCATAAACTCAGAAAATCAGCAAGTTGATCTTGCTGATAAAATCTCTCATATCATCCCAAATTTGGCATAATTCACTTGGTATAAAGACATCATATATTTTCTGCAGAAGTTGTAGCCTCCTGATGGTTTGGAAAAGAACAAGGTGAGATCGTTGAATCTTAAATAAATAAGATATTGTCTCATTGATCATGTCTTGTATTAGAAAGATCCTCTAGGAGATCTTTTGAGATGTTTGGATCAACAAGAGGCACAAAAGGCCATGACTGACTTTCATGAAATATTATGTGGGGGCCATCATTTTTGGAGAACCACAGCCTATAATATCCTCGGAGATGGTGATATATGGACTAGGCTTTTTACTGATGTTTGTGCAAAGATTAGAGCTTGTGTCAAATGCCAAAATTTTTCTGGAAAGCAACAACTCAAATCTTTGCCTTTGAAGCCTATGGTGGTTTCTAGAACTTTTCAACAATGGGGTCTTGAATTCATTGGGGGAATCCATCAAGCTTCAATTGGTCAACATAGGTGGATTTTGACTAACACTGATTACTTCACCAAGTGGATAGAGGCCATTCCTACAAGGAATGCCTCCCACAAGGTAATCATTAGTTTTCTTGAAGATATCATGTCAATATTTGGTCATCCAAGAAGGATTGTTACTGACAATGTTGCCTCCTTCAAAGTTGAACCATTGATCAAGTTTTGTGAACAGTATGGGATTACATTAGTCCATTCTACTCCTTACTACCCGCAAGGAAATGGTTTGGCAGAGTCCTCTAACAAGAGCCTCATAAATATCATCAAAAAATTGTTAGAAGACAACAAGAAAGCATGGGACTCAAAGATGAAATTTCCATTATGGGCTGATAGAGTTACAGAAAATAGGTCACGTGGTGTTTCCTCTTTTCAGCTTGTATATGGAGTTGAGGCTATCTTTCCTACCTATCTTGCCTTGCCTGTGGAAAAATTCCTCTAGCACTACCAATTAGAACCTGATGATATGGTCAGGAGGATACAACAGCTGGTAGAAGTACAATAGATTAGGGAGAAACTACTTGACAAAGCACATGACCATCAACAAAATATAAAGCAAGCCATTGACAAGAAGGTAAGCAAATAATATTTCCATTTGGGAAATATAGTGCTAAAGTGGGATGCACCCAAGCAAGACAAAAGAAAACATGGTAAATTTAAAGCCTTGTGGATTGGTCCTTTCAAGATTTCTGAGGTATTTTCAAATAACACTTATAAATTGCAGAACTTGGAGGATTCTAAAGTTTTTGGTGGCCCTGCCAATGGTCACTTTCTGAAAAAATTATTTTCTTAAGCCATGATTGGCTTTCCATTCATTGTAAATAGCAATTTTTGTTTTATTTATGTTAGAATAAGTGACCCCATAGCCCTAGGATAAGACACTGAAGTTGCTTGTTCTTGGCAGCTCACAGGGAGCATGCCATCCCCTGTGGAGCCAATGTTATCACATGAAGTTGTCATGGATCATTTTTCCCTTAGGTTTTAATTTTTACCCTTTAGTCTTTAGGTTTGTTTTATTTTTCCCTTTTGTTCTTTTCTCAGGTTAGTATAAACAAATAAAAGTTTGGGTTTTGGTTCACATTTTGGCCCACATCTATGGTTCATAGCCTAGGTTTATTTTTTGGTTTATGTCTTAGACTCATCACTTGACTTGACATCAAGAAATATCGACTCGATGACTCTAACAACCTGACAATTCACTCCACCTACTCATGCTCTTGATCCTTTCCACTCTATCCCCATGCCCGTTAAGGATTCAAATCAAACTTTGAAAAGGGCGTTGTCAACTCACTAGGAATTTTTGTAGTGTACCTTTGTACTTCTGCTAATTTACCATCATTCGCCATCATCGGTTGATGTCATGTATTTTATTGTTTTCAACACCCTTATCTTCAAAAGGAATATTAAGATTTGGTCATTTATGAGGTTCTAACTGTTTACCAATTTGAAATCTTCCTCCTAAGATCGGTGCTGCTGAAACCACTAGTCCAGACAGATCTATGTATTGCTATGTGGGATTAACTGTTTGAATTGAATTGGAGGTTGAGGTGGATGTAACAACTCCATAGCTTGTTGAAGATCTTCCACTTATCAACCATAACATCTAGGTACGCCATGATCCTTTTCAACTTCTTTAAAGAGAGTTAAGATATTTGTGTCTTATCTTTTGGTAGCACCTCGCACTGCAAGATACCAATTATCTCACCAACCAGACTCTCTACCTCTTCTTCCACACACTCCATGGCCATTTGCATGATGAATTTTTCCCTTCACTAGGACTCAGACCTTTTGCTTCAGGCTTTGAGCGCCCACTTATCACCTTGGCTCAAATTACCCATACTGTGCTACTGAAATTATTGCTAGAATGTAGTACGGATCCTCTGTTCCAGCACTGCCAATTCCTTACCAAACATTTTCTACCTTATACACTCATAGCTCCAACAATTAACTCCCCTTTTTCACTAAGTCATGTTATATTTTCATCTCACAAGTCTACTTTTAGTAAGGATTTAGGAGCCCCTACATTTTTAAAATAGGGGAAAACCTTGTATGGTGGCTCGATGATAGTCTAAACCTGAACAGTGCAGTCACCCTTCACACAATTTATCAGAGTATCTTGTCCTCATTTTTTAAATCATCAGACCGATCTATTGTTAATCCAAAAGTGAGTTGGAGGAAATCCCTGAATGACCAACCATTGATAACCTTCAAAACTCAAATCCCTTTGCTTTTGTTTGGTATCTTTACCCCTCATGTCATTACAGTCTTTGATCCCTTGTTTCTATTGATGGATACACCTCAAAAGAAGAAGTCTCACAAGGGAGGAAGTGCGGTCAGTACTGATCCTTTTGACATGCACATTGTTGATTTTGAGCCTATGGTCAGGGAAGTTTTCCAAAGGGTTGGATACCTCTCTCTTTGTCAAAACAATAAGAGGGGACACCCTAAAGTAGCAAGGCAATTTTCCTTAAAATTTCATGGCATTAAGACTAAGGTAGGAAACCTTGAGTTTGAGGTATCTGAGGCCACTATTTCAGAAACCATTGAGATACCCAACACTGGTGAGAGGTGGCTCAAATCAATGATCCTCAATGCAGCCTTTTCCAAGAATTTCCTCAAGCCAAACTAGAAGAAAGAAAATTTGTCTAAGGGAGTGCCTAGGATCCACCTGGTTGAGGGTTTTGATAAAATGTTGAAGATTATCCAGAGATATTTTACATGTGAGGGAATATTTAAAATGATATACCAATATCATATTATACTCTTGCTACATTTGAATGGTAAGGATTCAATGAATATGCCTTTTTATATATTAAGAAGTATGGCAAAGATGTAGGGTAGAGTCCAAGGCAAGTCCAAGGTTGTGGACACTAGTGCTCTCCACTCTGGGTTGATCAGGATGATGGTTATGGAAGAGTATAAGAAAAGGAACATTTCTTGTGAACAATGCATTATATCTATCAATATGCAGCTAGATATAGCCTCTACCCCTCAATCTAGGATGAAAATACCTTTGCCATCTAGTAGTGTTTCCCTAGAAGGAACAAGCAAGAAGAGAAAAATCAAACCTACTACCCAATACAAAGAAACCCCTAAGTAAATTGAAGAATAAGAGAGAGAGATTCATCACTCCCCACAAAGAGAATTTTCACTTCCTCCTGCACCTGAATTGGAAGAAGTTCCTTCATCGACCAAAACCACAGCCAAGAAGGGAAGGAAATTGCATTTCCCTTCACCTTCTCCAGCAACTAAGACCAGAGTCAGGAGGCCTCTTACTAGATCATTAGCCCACATGAAAGTTTTTGAAAAAGAATTCATACCCAAGGCTTTAGTCCCAAATAAATCTAAAGTTAAAGGTGAATCCATTGAGAAGCCTATTGAGGTTATCAACATAAACACTCCCCCTGAAAATCCCACTTTCAAAAGATTGTTTAGACAACTCAGTTATGCTAGAAAAGAATTTTCCCGTTTGAAGGCATAAATTTTGACTGAGAGAAGAAAGATGAAGGAGCTCATGGGCATGTACAATGAAATCCTTGATTTTGCAAGGTTTACAACAAGAATATTCTTCCCTCTCCATAGGAAACTTAAGACTTTGTACAGGAAAAAAAAAACATTCAATCCAAAAATAGGAAGCTCAAAGAAGAATCGCAGCCCTTCAAGAATGATTTAGCTAAGAGGAACTTAAATGTTCTAGTAAAAAATGCAATAGAAAGAAATGAACCTGAAATAGAGAAGAGTGCCCCTGCTAAAGAAAGATATTTTGTTATGGAAGAGGGAAGTTCCCCTCCAACAAGGAGGAGTGCTAGATTGAGGAAGTAGATGAAGGGTATGAAAAATCAATTTTTTAGGGTGGTTGATTTTGCAAGCTTGAAGTGTTAAAGGAGGTATAATATTTTCACCTATACAGGAATTTACAGGATCCTAGTCCATGAGTTAATATTTTTTTTGTTTTTGAAGAGTGGTTGTATTAAACAGAAAAACAAAGATATTTCATAGTGCCTAGCGCTACAAAATCATCTAATTTTTTTTTTATGTGATTGTGGTACCAAAGGAGATACAAAATCACCTATCCAAGAACTAGAAGGGCGCTACGGAATCTGCAGAACAATTTTACAAGTGGCACTACAAAATCTGCAGAACAATTTTACAAGGGGCGCTACGGAATCTGTAGAGTACCTTTTAGGAAGGCTCTACGGAATGGCATGGGTGCTATGGAATCTACAGAGAAGTTTATAGTGGGGTGCTATGGAATTGTATACCGAATGTGCTACAGAATGGCGCTACGAATTGGCCATTATAGTCATAGGTTTTGAATTCTTGACTTTGATGATCTGGAGGGGACCAAAGATCAACAAGTGGCAGCTGGAGATCAAAATACAAGCTTGAAGGACACATGGCAATGGATATGGACATGCACAATATGAAAGACATGTCATTCAATTCTTGTTAGAGTGGTTGCCAACATGGCTCCTTAATTTTAGCAGTTTGTTAGATCTGTTGGTACAGATGTTAGAATTGTAGTTTTTTGTGGAGAATCCTGGGATAGGAAGACTAGCTCACATCTCTAGATATTGCCTATTATTTTATTATTATTAATACATCTGATGAATTATTTGATATATTGGAATGGTTGAGCAACACTCCCTTTTTGTAATATTTTGACTAAGCATAGTTGTTCTCTAGTTATGTATGAGACTTGAGACATTTTCATTAATAGAAGTCAGTTTCATTTCATCATCTTGTTGCCTCTTATTCTGAAATGATCATGATTGGATGATCCATATGATATTTTTTGGTTGTGTTATAATGGATTTTTTATTATAATGCTGCTATGAATGTTTTTCAGTGTTTTAAACTTTAAGTTCAAGAAGTTCTTTTGACTGAGTTTTTCTTCTCCTGGCTTCTTGAAGGCCTGATGCTTATAGAAGACCTATCCACCTTCCTCACTAAGTCTTCCTCCTATTCACCTTTACCCTTAACCATTGACTAAAGTTAATCAAAACCTCATTTTCTTATGCATGCTAGCCCAGATTTCTGTGTTAAAACATTCTTACATTCAGTTTTTTCTATTTGACCTTTAATCACTAATTTACATTCACAAACCTTTTGATGGGTACTGGGCTTAGCCTCTTGAAATCTGAAGGTGATTCTCCATGCTAACACATTGTTTCTACATTTAGATGTCTCCCTTGGGGCATAAGAAAAATATGATTGATTAATTGTATTTTTGGTTTTTCAATGGAACTAATGTAAATGTATTGTTTAATTGGACATTTGTTTTATAAAGTGTTTGGTTTCATGTTATAATCATTACATCAAATACGGGGACTAATATCCCTATAACTTCTACACGTGGAATTTTTTATTTATTGAGTTTACTTAATATTTTTTATATTTTTAAGAATTAATATAAAAATAATTTAATTTAATAATGTTTCAACCTTAAAAAAAAATTAATTTCTTCGTTAACAAAATCAAATGCTTACATTTTCTTATGAGGAGATTCATAACTAGAGAAATTGATAATATCACCAACATTTCACTTGGGGGGGGGAACATCCCTTTAGATGGGTAATTTGGTGATTTTATAGCCTTGTTCATGTCCCATGACCCGTAGAAGCTTCATTTAGAACCTAATTCCCTTGTTTTCCTCCCCCTACAATGGTCAATTCTCTGAGACCCACCCATCATGTGAAAAAAATCCTAAGAGTTCCTAAGAGATTCATTCAGGGTCCCAAGTCATTTAACTTCCTACCCATACCATGATCAAGTCCCCCCAATCATCCCTTGAGTGCAAAACTCCTAATGGAATCATCTCGGTCTTAGAGGCCAAAAATCCTAATTATAACACTTAATTGGTCATTCAAGGCCTTGTTCCCATCCCATAATACTCAGAAGGATAACATAGGGCATAAGGTCCTTGTTTTCCTCACTAGACAATGGTTAAGGAATCCAAATCCATACTTGGTGCACTAAACCTCCATGATGGCACTAGTATCCCACTCAATGACAATATATTCCCTCTATAGGGCCTATACGACATTTTAATGTTTCATTAGATAGTAAAAGGTTCATAGAGATCAAAATAAACCCTACATTCCCTCCAAAGGGAATATTTTTTGAATGAGTATAAAAATAGTGATGTTATATTGTTTTTCACTCCATAAAAGGGTATTAAGGACCCTAGACATGGAAAGAGGAGGAACACCTATATAGGTCCTGAAATATGACTTAATGTCTCATGGGCCCTATATATGGTCCCAAACCCACATATTCCCTATCAAGGGAACATTTATCCCATAGATATTATAAGTGCGCCATTATGATTTTTTCCACACCAATGATGAGTTTGAAGGGCCTAGTCATGGTTAGATGATGAAAACAAATGTCTTAGGGCATGAAGTGGGATGTTAGAATTAATGGACCATCATGCATTGAGTTTGAAACCATCATGTAGGGAACATATATAATGAACCTTGTTCATTATAAGCCTTGCACACTAGGGATTATATTAGGTCCTAATATGGCCTACATGTCAAAAATAATGTATTTTCCCTTAAATTATGATGTATGGATTATTCATGATGCAAAGGGACTTATAATATCAAAGATGCTCACAAAGGGAATATGGAAAGCATCACTTAGTTAAGGATCTCTTAGGATTAATTATGGAGGACATATGATAGTTGTATATTAGTTATTTGATAATGTGTATGTATTAATAATATTGTTTTCATTACATGATTAAAACAAATATGATATTGAATATTTTTTATTATAGAATTTGCATAGAACACTAATGTCATAGGATGTTGGACAAATTGTCATTCATGTGTTTTAATTGATGTCAACAATCATAGTAAGCAGGGAAACAAGATTAATCTCATAAAGAAAATATATAAATAAATCACCTTAAAGCTGAAGAAATTCGTGATTATTGTTGATCATGATAGGATCAACAATCCCATGATAAAAAATCAGGAGGGTTAGAAAACATAGAGATCAAAACTAGGAAGGAAAAGCATAATCTTAGTAGTCATTTGATCGAAGTAATAAGCCTCAACAGTCATCCGATCAAGAGGTTGACCGTGTCGATCGTCTAAAATAACACGCATCGGTCATGTGAGTAACCATGGGCTTAAGGACTGTTGGAAGATCGTGACCATCAGATCGTGTTCGAGTGGAAGGATAGGATAAGATAGTAGAGTTTCATTGTAGACAGATCGAGTCATCGATCCTAGCTCCTAATATGAACCATTGGATCCAGAGGACATGTGGCGATAGATCAACATTTCACTGACTCACGAACTGGAAAATTCAAAGGTGAGAGTTATAGGAACTCACAAAATGAGAAATCATGAAAATATATAGACCATTGGATCACAGAGGGTTATGGGTCATTGATATAGATTATCTTGGATATCGGGAGTTGGAAGAGTCATGGTTGGCTCACGTTCAAACACCCGATACGTAAAGTCGCGATTTGATCACAGTTGTCAATCAAAGGGAGAATGAGGACCATTGATTCGAGAAGGACATATGGCATACCACGTCAGAAGGCCACATCAGCAAGTACACAGTGGCATAGTTAGAGAAAAACAAGTGTCAAATTGAAATCAATAGTTCAGGTACGTGAAAATCATGAATTTGAGTGACACGTGGCAACTACTCAGCTTGTGACCCATCATCAAGTGATGTAAGCAAGTTACATCAATATTTTTTTATCTTCGGGAGTTTTGAAATGTTGGAAGACACAAAGACCCAAAGGGAAAAGTGCTTAAATCCCTCTAGTCATTTGATCGTTTCGGCGATATCATTTTCGAGAGTTTTGAAATGTTGGAAGTCACGAAGACCCGAAGGGAGAAGTGTCGAAATCCGATCAGTCATCCATCTCATTAGTAGATCGAATCATAATTGTTGAAATCATTAAATGCTCAAGGGATCATCTCACCTAATGTAAGATCACTGTCATTGGTCATATGCTATAAGAGTTTTAGAGGGATATTATAATATGTCACTATAGTTTCTAAAGCCCATGGTTCTGTAATGCATGACCATATGTGATGTTTTGAAGGAAGTGCCTCCACATAATCTGGTCTCTGTGAATATAACATAGATTCAGGATCGAGCATAAAGGATTAAATTGATCCATGATTGTGATCAATTTATGAAAAACCCTTATGGTAAAATAAATAAACAACAAGTAGGATTCTTTAATCGAAGAGGTGCGATGGTCTAAATAAAGGGACACAGATGTGTCGCACTCACACCATTTGATGAGTATATAATCATGGAAGAGTGTTGAAACTAATGTGTCTCTACAGTCCAGATCAGAAGATCAAAAGCTGAAGAATATTCCAAGAAGAAAAGCTAATTACTATGCATTAAATGTGGTGAAAGGGTAGGTTGGTGCCTGCAGAGGGAGTTGGCGCTTCCTTGTCAATTGTAGCTGACTAAATAGGGGGTTGTAGCCTCCCACCAGTTGGTGTTGGTAAACTAGGGTGTAGGTGTATCCTGGCGTGTTGGTGTTGATCAAAAGGGAAGTACACCTTCCTTCTATGTAACATGTAAAACAAATTTTGTATTTAATAGAAAAGAGTTTTTGTTTTTTTCCCAATTGG
The DNA here is from genome assembly GCA_010110895.2 of Picea sitchensis. Classification (NCBI taxonomy): domain Eukaryota; kingdom Viridiplantae; phylum Streptophyta; class Pinopsida; order Pinales; family Pinaceae; genus Picea; species Picea sitchensis. Next base: position 72,098 of record SNQJ01S0051593.1, read on the forward strand.
GTTCCACGATAAAAATAATGTGTTTAGATTATGTTTTCATTAATAAATGAAAAATTGATATAATTGTTGTATCACTGATTCACCCCCCCTCTCAATGACAGGATCTTATCCTTCAATTGGTATCAAAGTAGGTTCCTTCACCACAGTCTAACAAACTTGAAGGTAGATCCTAAACATGGATAAAGAAGAGGGAATGTCTAAAAACAAAGCACCATTGTTCAATGGAGGAAGCTATGCTCTATGGAAAATAAGAATGAAAAACTTATTGTTGTCTCTTGGTTTTGATATCTGTAAATCTATTGTATATGGTTACATTGCACCAACTACTCCACCCACAGACTCTGGAGGAAAGAAAACATGTAATTACAACTCAAGAGAAATTAATGGAGTTCTAGCAGGGTTGACTAATTCTATATTTGTGAAAGTTATTCATTGCAAATCAGCCAAAGAAATATGGGAAAAATTGGATGATGTATATGAAGGAGATGACAAAGTCAAGGAAGCCAAACTACAGACCTATAGAATTTAATTTGAAAATATGAAAATGAAATAAGAAGAAAATATTGTTGAGTACTTTCATAGGGTAGATGAAGTGGTTAACTCTATTAGAGTGGCAGGAGAAGAAGTTACAGATAATCCGAATGTTCAAAAAATACTAAGGTCATTACCTATGAGATATGATGCAAATATTTCTTCAATCGAATATAGATATGATCTAAGCTCACTCACAATTGATCAACTCCATGTAATTTTTACAGAATATGAAATGAGAACATGGAATGATAAATCATCAAAAGATGACACAATTTTCAAAGTATCTAAGACAAATATAAATCAAAAGAAAAAACTTCAATCCTACCATCATGAAGAATCTGATGTGGAAGAAGCCAATTTCATTAGAAAACTTTAGAAAGGATCAGGTAAGTAAAAAGACAAGATTCCTTTCAAATGTTTTAACTATGGAAAAATTGGTCATTTTGTATCCAAGTGTCCCTATCCCAAGGAGGACCTTGAAGATGAAGAAAATAAAACCAAACAATACCAGAAGAAGGAAAATCCCGACTAAAAGAAAAAGTTCTACAAAGGGAAAAATAATTTCTACTCAAAAGAAGAAAACAACAACTGGTCAGAGTCTAGTGACAACGATGAATCTGATAATGATGAAGTCCTTTTCTTGGGTATTGAAGAATCCAATGAGATGGAAAAAATTTAAAATGAGAAGGAGTTAGAAAATGAAGCAGAAGTTAATATGGAGGAAGAACTTCTCAGTGCCTTGGATGAATTAAGAAAATATAAAACCATATATAGACAGTTGAAAAGTTTTGTAGTTGAACAAAAAGAAAAATATGAACAAGAAGAAAAGTAGATGGAAAAACTCATGAGCAATCTGAAAAAACAAATCTTAGAAGCAAATAAGATCGAAGAAAGTATGGAAAAGTCTCTTAAGGAAAAACAAATAACTTGTGAAAGAATGGAGGCAGAAATAGTTCATCTAAAAAAGGAACTGGATCCAAAAATCATTCAAACAAGATCTGAAAATAGCTCTAAAATATTAGAGAAGATTATTATCACGCAAAGGGATTCCGATAATAAAAATGGAATAGGTTATTCTCAAAAGGAAAGACAGGTTAATTCAAAATCTTATGTAGATGCTCTCCTCAGTACATTCAAGAAGAAAAATGAAGAGAAGATAAGTAACGATCAAAACTCCAGAAGATTACTTCCACCCATCATGAAGGAATACAAGACAATATCAAATAATTTTTATCAAAACAAATATCCCCATATTTTCCCTGGTTATTGCTATGCATGCTTGTTGACGGGTGAAATCGACCGTCCATCAACTGGAAGAGGGAGTCTGGTCCGGGGTTGTCTAAATAACCCAATCCATTTGGTGTAACTCATTCTAACGGGTTTAATGGCTCAGTTAGCCAATCTAAGAATCCTAAAAAAATGAATAAAAGAGAGAAATAAATAACTAATTACTAAAAACTATATATATGTGTACATATATTCTAATGTAACTGTAGTAGTTGTATTTCAGCAGAAGGTATACAAGTCTCGTTTAATTACATGATTTACAAGATGCAAGTTTTAATCGAAACTTATGAAAATCGATGTGAAAAACGATTTCTTCTAGGAAGTAGATAAAGAAAGCACATAAAAATATTTATTTTTTTTCTTTTATAAATTTAAAGAATCTTGCAAAAAAAAGTTAATGAAATATGAACATGTGGATAGTCATAGATAAACCATACATTCTAGTTTCAATGATATGTAAATGACAGAAAAATACAAAGAAGCTATCCTGTTAGTGAATTAGTGAGGTGTATCCAAGCATCTGCATCAGTGTTGAACATCCAACTGCCATGTCCAAGAGAGAAATCTCCAATGAACCTTATGACTGTTCTAAATAAATTCAGAACATGTATTGGCAACTTAGGTTTTAATGACAAAAGGAAACAAAAACATTAAAATGTGATCTCATAATTATACATGATTACATCAAGATAAATATGGAAGCAATCTATTCATTTTATCATTCAATTTAAAACTCAAAGATAAATCCAATTATTTAAATCGAAGATATAATCATAGCATTTGTATTTTGATGAAGCAAATCATAGATGGTATTTATTAATAAAACTTCCTACACATCACAGATCATTTAATCTAAATATATCAAACATGCACATGTAAAAGGATTAAAAATAAATAAATAACAACATTATAAACAAAAGGCTAAAGCAAAAATGCATATATTCCATTCTATTAAGTTTTTGGAATCACTTGTCTATTCTGTAGTCCTGGAAGAATTTTTTTGGATAATAGACTTTAAAGATTGGAAAAATTAATACATAAATGATAATAATTAACCACATATTGATAAAAAAGACTAAAGCTATTTAAATCAGTGCATAATCAATTATTCAAAGAATATGAAGATATTATAATGAAAATAAAACCATTTTACTCACAGGTAAAAAGCCATTAAGAAACCTGGAATTCCATATTCTTCTTTGAAAATACTCGTCCATTCTCCCAAAGATTCCAACCATCAATTACTCCATTTGAAAAGAAATAAAAAGTTTACAAAAGCAATAATATACAAAAGAGAAAGGATTAAAATCCTCCTCTCCCATTCTTGGATCCCCTTGGCTCTAAAATTTCTCATATATTTATACAATGAATGAACAATTTGGGCGTCACTCTTAATTTTCGCCACCTGAAATTTGCCTTGTAAAAAGACATAAATCTCTCAAATCGTGTCTTTTTTTGGGAAAATCTTAATGCAAAAGGTAAATGGGTCCATTTGGGTTCTGGGTTTTCAACCATTTCTTCAAATTCTTCACGGTTTGGCTATAATCATTTCTGTAAAATCGTTTGTCTGATCTTGACACCTTTCCAAATTTTATCTGTTGTTGCTCATAAAATTATTTGTAGAAATCCAAAATTATTTTTGGATCAATCATCTTGAACTTATTTGGATAATAAAATAAATTCATGATCAGATCTGTATCAAATATTTGATAATAGAAACCTGTGAAACAAAAAGAAACCTAAATTAATAACCTAAAAATTGTGAATAAAACAAAATCTAAAAAAATAAAAAATGAATTTAAACTAACTATAACTTATAAACAAACATTGTTTATAATTTACTTTCAAATATGATCTAGAAGCTTCAAGTTAATGGGAAAAAATATTAATTTTAGTTTTTTACAAAATCAAACAAATGATAGATAATTCTTTTATT
>SNQJ01S0051595.1:8867-55001 GCA_010110895.2 Picea sitchensis
CTATTGACCAAGTCTCACATTATGAGCCTAACCCATCTGCCAACATCGATAACATTCTTCCTCTCATCCACACAAGCCACGACGCATATCCCCTCATCAAGATGGGTCCTGGGATTTTTAAAGATCCATCCTTGTTAGGAACATATCATGGAGCACCACCACTCCTGCATCCTTCCAATAAAGTGTGCATCATATCATCTAACGAAACTCACACAGAGGATACCCTTCCTCATACAGAGGCTTCTGTCATATCTAACATCCCACTCATCACAGACACCCCTCCTCCAGAACCTCTTGGACACTCATCGACCCCACCAGTCCAGGATTCCACCTCTCCACAAGGACATAGTTCAGTTTGGGAGACAGTTCCCCAACCCCTCACTCAAATTCCCTTATTTTACCCTCCACCAGGTATCGAAACTTTTCAGGTAGCCGCAACGCTCACACTACCTAATATAGTGTTAGCAATCCTAGTTTGCTATTTACACCCACCAGAGATGGTCCCTTGACCATCCCTTCCCCCCAAAAGGAAGGAATCCCCATGATGATTCCCATACTTACCCCCACCACACCCCCACTCACTAACCCCCCTGCTACAGCTGGGGGTAGGAGAAAGAAGAAGGAGCCCACAACTCCACTTCCTCCACGCATCCCACCAACTTGTGCACTATGTGAGAAAGAGGGACACCAAACCAAAAACTACCCGTCTCTACCAGAATTACAGAATTTGATCCCACTCAATCAAACTCCCTCAACACTCACCACTATAACTGGTACTGCCACTACCACCCCTCATTCAAGTAGTAAAGGATTGTGGACCAAATACGCTTGTGCTATATGTTTAGAATATGGCCATTATACCCACCATTTCTCAGCACTGCCACACTTTCGGCAGACGTTAGCCGCAATACACCAGAACTTCTAGAACAACCCCAGTCCTGCTACGTCCTCCTCAACAAATATCACTAACATCCAGTATGTCACCACTTCATCCAATGAATGTATGAGACGCCCATGCTCTCTCTGCGATTCATTAGCTCATTTTACATACCAGTGTCCTCTGATCCTTGAATACAGGCAACGCCAATTGACCCTGCTTCAATGGCCTGTAGAGACGATAATTAACATTACCTCGTCACTAGAATATTTTCATGTCATTTCTCCCAAACTCGAGGCCCTCCCAACACCTCCATGGTTCTTAGATGACTTATCTGAGGATTCACCCCCCAACCCTCCCAATTCTCCCACTCATTCTCCTATGGACATTGTACACCCAACCACTACTGCTACCCCTATGTACTTCAATATATGGTTTATTTCGAGTGAACTCTCACCATCTCCTAACATTGTTCCCCCTGTTCCTTCACCAGGGGGCAACTACACCAAAACTGTCACCGATCTCACTCCTTATGACCCCTTGTATTCCCGTCACTTCCAATGCGACAAAGAAATACTCGAAGAGTTAAACCACCCGGATTCTCCCTAAGATGCACTACATCATCATGCACTCTTCTCTTCACAGGAAGCCCCCATGCCTCCTAACCAAAACCCCATTTACGCGGTTGAAACCAAGGATTTTATCCCATCACGAACTATCGACTGGTTCAAAAACCCCCTGGATTCTTTTGAAGAAGGCAACATGACCAACATTTCCCCCACCATTAAAATCGACATTTCCATTAAAACTAGCATCATCGAAGAAATCACCATTGGAGCTGCTTGCACTCCTCAGGAAGTGACCGCATATAAAGCCCTCTTCCAGGAATATAGGGATATTTTTGCCTGGTCATACATGAAAATGCCTAGCCTCGATCCTTCTATTGTCGAACATCGCATCGACACCTGGCCCGACATTACACCAGTCTGCCAAAAACAACGACTGCTACACCCATCCAAATCCGCGGCTATCAAAGCCGAAATTGACAAGTTACGCACTATCGGGTTCATTTACCCCATCGCCTATACCTCATGGGTTTCCCACCCTGTACCCGTTAACAAAAAATAGGGCACTATCCATGTTTGCACCGACTTTCATGATCTCAATCACGCATGTCCAAAAGACAACTTACCAATGCCTTTCATCAACCAAATTATCGACGACTGCGCTGGCCATGAGGCTCCATCCTTTATGGACAGATTTTCTGGTTATAATCAAATCCAAATTCACCCTGCCGATTAGTATAAAACTGCATTCACTACCCCTTGGGGTACATTTGCATATCGTGTCATGCCTTTTGGCTTAAAGAATGTCGGCGCAAATTTCTAGCAGGCTATGACATACATATTTTACGATCTGGCTCATATCATCCTCGCCTACTTGGACGACCTCACAACTTTCTCCAAGAAACGCACCCAGCATATTGATGATTTACGAATCGTCTTTCAATGGTGTCGTCAGTACAACATCTGCTTGAATCCTCTCAAGTGTGTGTTCTATGTCACTGCAGGGCGCCTCCTCGGTTTTATTGTTTCCCAAAGCGGTATTACCGTGGACCCCCTCAAATTCCAAGCTATCACCAAAACTCCACCTCCCCAGAATTTACGACAACTTCAGAGTCTACAGGGAAAAGCTAACTTTCTAAGACTCTTTGTCCCCGATTACACCATACACACACATGGTTTCCTTCACTTACTACGTCACGACATCCCTTTTCACTGGGATGACCACACCCAATAGTCATTTGATGATCTTAAAATAGCACTTTCAAATGCACCGTTAATTAGTGCACCTGACTACAATCGTGACTATATCCTCTACGTATCAGCATCAGCTGTATTAGTAGCTGACATCCTTGTCCAGATCGGTGATGAAAATCGTGAGCATGTCATTTATTACGTTAGTAAAAACCTCTCAGAGCCACCCTTGAAGTATAACCACGAAGAGAAACTTGCTCTGGTAGTCGTCCTCGCAGTCCAGAAATTGCGTCACTACATTCTGCTTCGCACAACAAAATTCGTTGCAGATTCCAACCCTATGTAGTACTTGCTTAGCCGTCGGCAAGTTAAGGGAAAATTTGCTCGATGGATCTTTATCCTTTAGGAGTACGACCTCGAGTTCTCAACACCTAAGAGTAAGAAGGCCCTTGATCTCGCCGAACTTATCACAACCCTTCCCTCTGACACCACCAGTGCCCCCGTCAACACTGACTTTCCCAATGAACATCTCTTTTACATCACTTCGGATGATCCTTGGTATGATGACCTCCTCGTCTATCTCCGAACTCAAAAGTTCGGTAACCACCTTTCATAAGATGATCGTCATCGTATTCGCCCTCAGGCCCCCCGCTACCTCCTCATCGGAGATGTCCTATACCAACGGGGAGTCGACACCATTCTTCGTCGATGCCTGACTCTTGACGAGGCAGATGGAGTCTTAAACGACTACCACAGTGATGCATGTGGAGGCCATCTTTTAGGCATATCCACTACTCAAAATATTATCCGAGCCGGTTACTTTTGGCCTACCTTGTTTCATGATTGTATTCATGCCGTGAAGCAATGTGAGCAATGTCAGCTCTACGCCAATAAAGCCCAAGCTTCCCTCGCTCTTCTTCACCCTGTCATCACTGCCGACCCTTTTTGTAAATGGGGCATTGATTTCATGACTTGTAATCCCCCCTCCAGCAATGGTCACAAATACATCGTTGTCGCCGTTGATTACTTCACCAAATGGGTAGAAGCTATGCCCACCTTCAACAACACTGCTGACACTGCAGTGCATTTTTTCTTTAACCACGTCATCTCCCGCTTTGGCATACCTCTCCAACTCATTTCCGATCATGGGAAACACTTTGAGATTGATATCTTCATCAAACTCTCATCTTAGTTAGGATTCTCTCATGAGTTTTCCTCACCATATTTCCCTCAGTCCAACGGATAGGTCAAGGTAGTTAACAAAGTCCTCAAGACCATGTTACAACATACGGTTAATAAACATAAAACCAATTGACATCATATGTTATTTTCTACGCTATGGGCTTACCGAACAACTGTGAAAATAGCTACTAGTTTCACACCACTTCATTTAGTCCATGGGGTTGAGGCCACTCTCCCCATTGAGTGCGAAATTCCCACCTTACGCACTGCAATTGAGCTATTACCTAACACTGCTCCAATGGAGAAGCGCTTGTTGAACTTGGAGTCTCTGGATGAAGATCGTCGATCTTCCTTACAGAACAACGAGGCAGCTAAAAAATGAACCAAGGCTACCTTTGATCACCATGTCAACCTTCTCTCATTCCGCGAAGGCGACCTAGTCCTGACTTACGATATCGCTCATGATATCTTTGACCACAGAAAATTCGAGTCACTCTGGCATGGCCCATACATTATCCAACATTGCCTCACCAAAGGCACATACATCCTGGCCTCCCCCGAAGGCCTCTCTCTCAAAGAACCCATCAACGGGTAATATCTCAAGAAATTTTATGCTTAAACGTAGTCATTCTACTTTAGGTTATTTTCTTTTATAGCATTTTTTAGTCTTTTTTCCTTCATCACGTCTAAAACTATCCTTTGTGCTTTTGACAGATGCTTCCTCTACCAGCCTACCACATCGGTTACACTGATGGCGCTAGTCATTGGACACAAAATCTCACTTTGGTAGCTTGGGCTCTCTACACCCCCTCACATGACATGCTCCATTCGAGCGGCATATGTTTGGGTTCAGCAACCAACAACCAAGCCAAATACATCACCATCATTGGCCTCTTGGCCAATGCCCAACATCATCGTATTCGTCACCTTAGCGTCTTTCTTGACTCTCAACTAGTCGTACTCCAGCTCAACAATGTGTACCGTGTCCGTGATCCTTGCCTCTTTTGCAAATACCTGTAGGTTAGGATTTTATCTCGACATTTTGATTGCATTACATTTACACATATTCCAAGACAATTGAATCAAATAAGGGATAACCTAGCTAATATTGTGTTAGACTGGCATATATCACATCAAGCTACCTCTACACATACATAAACATATCAAAAAACTTGTCACAACATATATATAGAACAAATATCATCAACACAAAAAACATGTAAACACCACATAGATCTCAAAATGTATACTCATGTATATATCAACAGATCCACTGGGCCATCCGAATGTTTACATATAAAAAATACAAGTATCCGTAGGCCAATGCAGCACCTCGGTACAAAATGGGCTCACCAGCCTATATACAAAAAATATATCCATACATCAAAATACATAAAGCACCACTCACGGTGCCTCTAAAGCACCACCGCCTACCCCTCCCCCAGGCAATGGTGGCCCACCACCACCTACCTCAGGCGATGGTGTTCCACCCCCTACAGGCCCCTCCTACCCCGACGATAGTCGTCCGCTCATCATAGCAGCAGCCACTACTACTCATTGTACTATGGCCCTCCATGGCGGTGGAATGCCCACACACTTCTCCAGGAAACTCTCATCCTGGATGTGCGACCACATGCCCTCAGGAACGTCTTGCAACACCGTCTCCAGACGATGATGTATGTCCTCAAAGTCCACTCTGGTAGATGCCAGAGGAGCATGTGATGGCCCAGCACTAGGGTCATCAAACTGGCACCTCCTCGCTACCCTCTCTGGCTCAGATGGTCGCACTGCGGTGTCCACACGCCGGTGTCTCTCTCCCCGCGACAGTCTCTCTGGCTCCCGACAAGCCGACACTATCTGCAACTCCAACTCATGCCTGCGAGGTGCCACATCTGCACATGCACACAAACAACAGATAGTATCAGCATCTATATCATATACATATGGACTGTTATCTCAAAAAAAAAATACAAACAACATACACATCAAACATCATCAACATACCTCGATGATCAAAACCTCCCTTGGAGGTAGCACCATGTCCAGATCATCCCAGAAGTCCACCCTGGCAAAGGGGTAACGTAAAATTACCTATGGCATCTGCCGCCATACCTATGTCACCTCTGTAGAAAAGAAGTGGCCACCTTTGCCACCACCATGCCGAAGCAACACAGTCGACCACCGCCTCAGCCACAACTCTCGCCCCCCAGGCGCACCCAATAGAATCCTAGGGCACAACATTGGCACCCTCTCTAGAAACCAAGCCACCAGGATGGACCAAAGGCAAACTACCCCGTATCCATGGACCGACAATGGTCCAACTGCCCCATCATCCTCACGTGCAGCGTAAGCCCCCAGGTGAAACACTCACTGGCCAACACTCTCTCCAGCACCAGAAGCTGGCCACCGTTGATCCGATGGGTTTCCAGTGACCCATATACTCGCACAATCATCGCTGCTATACAACGATGCACCAGGGAATCTATAGAACCAATGCTCATAACCATCTCGAACATAAAGTTCTGACCTGAACAATATCTCCGGCCAATGGTCTCTAGGGTCAGATCCCTCGGCAACACCAACTCCGTCGGTAGGTGAATAGCCCGAAACGAGAGCCCCATCAAGAAGTACACATCCTCCACCGTAGTGAAGGGGATCTTCTCTCCTCGTACAAGGAAGCAGTGGAGCTTAGGACTCCACATCTGGATCAGGAACTGCAGGAGATACTCCTACGCCCATATCAACGGGCACTCAAAGAACTTTAGTAGCCCACAGGATACCAAACTTGCACGCACACTTGGCTCCTCAATGGCCATGATGTCTTGTAGCTAAGACCAATCTCACCCTCACCAACCCACTGGCATCGTGCAAACTGTCCACCTGTAGCCACAACAAAGAGTCTTATATCAGCCCACGAGACCATCAACAACATCACAAACATCAATTTTACACCCGTCAGCTTTGCCTCTAAGGCGCGGTTGTTTTAACCCACAGGTGCGCACACATGCACGCCTGTTCACTACATAGGCACGCACATATGCACACCTGTTATCTTCACAGGGGCGCTCTCAGGCGCACCTGTAACATACACAGGCAGGCTCGCAGGCACGCTTGTTACCTACACAGGCGCACACCAGTGCGCACCTGTCCACGTCACAGTCACGCACAAATGCGTAGATGTACAGCTGACAGGCGTGAACATAGTGCATGCCTTTAATTATCTCACCAGTTCCCCCATGTGCATATATCTGGTGGGCAGGCGCGCATGTGTGCGTGCATACTTCTGGATCGCCCGCGCATGTGGGGCCCACATCCACAAAATCACTCTGTACGGCCCTCCGTACAGCCCCTGCCCAAGAAATGGAATCCTATTTCTATGCAGGATGATCAGACCACTAACCTGAAGCTTGCTAATCGCCAATCAGACGCCTCATCCTCCCCAAATCTCCAAATCTCCTCTGAAAACTGCTCATCCAGTCACTATTGCAGCAGGTACAAATGAGGTGGCAATGTGGGCCCTACAGCTATATATAGGCCTTTTTGCCAAACTTCCACTCACCATTCTGGGAGCCCACGGTATCCATTTTTCAATCCATCTTCAGCCACGGGATCAACATCCCGTCATCTACATCACAACAATCCCTGGGCCTCTTTTCATCCTGAGCCCCCGGGGCACCTTTTTTTTTCCATACCCTGGTCAGGTACGCATGCGCATATTCACGCTTATCAAATACATGCTCATATCTTCGATTCTCTTCATATATTTTTCACTTTGGGTATTTGGTTTTCATGTGTGCAGGTACTTGATCACCATACATCGACACAACCCCTTCAGATATATACTCAGCACTGGCATGTAGTCTTTCCCTCTATATCTCACTTACATTTCTAGTCACACCCTCTGATATTTGCCTCTAGGATCTCCATTCCCAGCTTTGCAGTACCCACACCTCCATTTTCATCTTCGGTACTGTCACCCAGTAGCATTCTTCCCTACATGAGTTGTCCCATTCATAGCACCTTGTGGCACCTCTGACACTCATGCTGTTTTTCAAAACCCTTTAGGGATGGGAGTCCCGATAGTCTTTCATCATGTTGCGAATCAACCACATACTCCTTCTCCTCATTTTGCTAGCTTTCCCACATGGACTCCCTGATTATCTCTTCACTGTTTTATTTTTGGCTGCACCTCCACAGTATCATGAACCCTCCATTTCATCCACAATCAGTTTTCCCTTCTGCAAATCTCCCTTCATTTCACCTACCTCATACAGAAACTCACCAATGGGGCCCCCACCCTTCATCACTTTTCTGAGCACATTATGCCCTACATGGGCCACCCATATCACATTGGGGCACCCATTTCTGTATTTGTACACTTCTCACCCATTATTCGTTATTTATTGTACAAACACCTTTATTTCCAGTCGTTACATTACCTTTTTTGTCGTCACCTTTGGCAACCTGCTTCCCTCTTTTTGGCCAACCGCAACCCATGTCACCCTTGGTTGGAGCATTACTTATCATCTACCCTTGTCAACATCATCCATATATTCAGAGTACCCTACAGGTCACTGACCTCCACCCTATGAATTTGTTCACCTTGTCCCGCCTCTAGCACAACTTATCCCCGGTCTTGTTGTCCCCCTAACACTCGACCTGTTGAACGGTTGCAGCCACTTTTTATCTCATACATCCTCCAACCAAGGGAAGTCTTGAGTCTTCCCACATCTTGACTTCATCCATGTACCTCTACCACTTCCTCACCTCACCTAGTAGATTTCACGAAGCCATTTTCTTCTGAGAGTCGCATCCCCCTTTTTGTCGACATCAACACAGTTTTCCAGAAGGGCGACAGTATCTTGATTCTCATTATCCACTCAATGAGAGATCTCGGACAACACAGGGTGAAAAACCATTGCTCCCTACTGTCATTGACCCCCATCACATTTGACACCAACACTTTCTCATGTTATGGTGGATCTTACTTTGCGACTATTGCAGTTAGTTCTTTCATTTGCCGAAGACCTCTGAACGTGGCAAGGCTATCAATGCCCACATCATCGCTGCTACTTATTACTGTGATCACTGCCTACTATTCAGAGTATGTTCATTTGCAGAATTGTCTTCTGCCTTTATCACAATCGCCCTGAGGGTGCTGAAGTTGTCTACACTAACACTTCAGTCATCTTTTTTCAGAGTTACATGACACGAGCATGGGGCATGCCCACCTCGTTTGTACACAGTTTTCTATTTTATACACCTCATGGAAGGTCGGGTCCTACCGGTTCCTTTTTCCCTCCAACGGATCGCTCTGGCTGATCCCACTATTTCTTTCTCTTACAAAAACATTCTCAGTAGAAGAAACATTGATGGATTTTGGCTATATGTATGCTCCTAACCTCATCCATCAGGGGGCATCTGTTATCACTGAAATTTCTTCCGCACATGATTACAAGAACTCAACATCGTCAAACAGTGATGAAGTCATCCATGGACTTGAATTAATACCAAATCATTCAAAAAAGGTCAAAAACTATACAAAGTAGTGGAAAATTGAAGAGCACTATGCAGACATTGGACGCCCGTGCGCATGCGCGGAACAGGAATGTAGAAATCACGCACAGGCGCACGATGCACGACTGTGAGGGAAAAAAGCTGTGCACCTGCTAAACGATGCATTTATGAGAGTGATTGGCCTCCCACCCACTTATGGTTCAGCTCCCAAGCCGATTTGACCCTCAAATATGGGCTGGATCTGATTGGTGGGCTGGTCAAAGACCTAAGAATGCCCTAATTGGCCTCTTTTCACACTACAAAACAGTTAAACAATAACCCAAATGAATGCTATAAAAAGACATGGATGCACCTCATTTTCTCAAGGAATTCAAAGTAATGTTATGCTGCCTCTATTGTCTTGAGGACTCCATCCTTTTCAAGAGAATATTGGCACCATTACATTGGACAATCCACCTCACCCATTGAGTGGATTTGTAAAGAGTTCTTTCATCATCATTTTCCATTTTTATTTTTTGTAAGAAGAGCTAGCTAGTGGGGGTCCAAGAGCCCTCCCTTGGAGGAATAAGGGACTCATAGTCCCCTTTCTTCTTGGTGCTTTGTTTTCACTAATAGATCAGCCTCAAACATTGGTGACATGGGTCTTATGTTTCTTTTTGTTTCTATGTTCCTATGCTCATGAATTTAGTTTTTATTACATCTCTTAGTTTAATTCTTAATTGTAGTTTTTTATTTTCTTTCCCTAACTCTTTTCCTTGCAACTGTCCTGCTCAGCAGATCCAACTGATCTTGCAAGAACCTCTATTTTTCTCACCAAGGTGACAAAAGAGGTGCAACAATAGGCACATCGACCGGAGTTTCAGATACCGGGAGTTGGAGGAGTCAAGAGTCGAGACTCTTCATCATAGGAGTCCTGAAGTGCCAAAATGCGAAATTGTTGTATGGATAAGCACTTGGTTACTATCAATGGTCACATCGTCGAAAAGATGTAGAGAAGAGCTCGAAGAGACAAGCTCCATTTCGGAGGTTGGGACATGGAGAGTCAAGACAACTCATCACAGAATCCCCGAAACGCGAAATGTGAAATACGTGTTCAGAATTGGCCCCTAATCATAACCTATGGTCACATTGACGAAGGCTCAAGGGAGGAGGTAGCATGAAGCTAATCTCCATTTCGGAGATCGTGACTTGGAGAGACAAGATGCCTCACCATAGGAATGCCAAAATGTCAAAATGTCGAATTCCGAAATGGATAAATAAGTGCGAGACCCATCATTTATAATCCAATGGTGCAGGTTAATCAAGAATATGATTGAAGGGCTACTATTTCTCTTCAAATTTAATTGATCAATGGCGATTCAGTTTCCGATACAGTTTTTGGAGGTTCACAGTGTAACTCCTAGAAACGACTGATTGTTTCTTCTAGGGGACTAGAAGAGACTTCAGGGTGATCTCCAGAGAAGATGAAGAGTCTCAAGGCATATTCCAGTGGAATGAAGACTGTTCAGGAGGCGATTGACAGATGGAAGAGCATTAAAGCCTGAAACTGCAACGGAGGATGAGCTTGACTGTGATAGAGAAGAAAAAGAGTCTCGACTGCTAAACAGGCTAACGAATCTCAGCATAACACCCAATGATGATGGACACATGGGTTTAACATCTAGAGAAGCTGAAGAGTTGCAATGATGATCAGGCAGAGCACTCGACATGAAGAGCATGCAGAAGCATTGTGCATATGGGATGCACAAGGTGCATAGAAACTATAAGAATGGAGAACAAAGAAGAGATGGGTTCTTCTGTAGAGAGGCATCACACACGAGAAAATGGATGCTGTGGCAGGAGTTGAAATACACAAGAAGAGGCGTAATTCAGAGAATCAAAATAAGATGCAGAGCATAAAGTGCAGTAGAATAAAAGAACCAAGATGCATAGATAAGACAGTAAAAGAAGGCTGAGGTGCACTTGTAGAGAAGAGAAGAAGATCATAAAGTGCAAGAAGATGCAGGCAGAGAGACACTGATACAAGACAAAAGAGCAGTGTAGCAGAACAGTGATGAGAATAGTAAGCCATTGATGAACATTATATCACTGTAATAAGTTTCAGTAGAAAAGATTTATATTTTAGGGTGGTAGGGAGGTTCTAGGTAGGACTGTTGTCCTTAGAGATTCAAGTGGGTGCTTGAACATAGGGAATTGTAGCTTCCATCTGGTTGTAGCCAGATAAACCAGGGTGGTGCAAGGGAGAACTGTTGTTCTCTATTATATAGGTTGGTGCCTGTGTGACTGGAAGTTGGTGCTTCCATCAAGTTGGTGCTGGAACACTTAGGGAGTTGTTACTTCCTTCTAGTGGGTGCTAGAGAAACCAGGGAGTTGGTGCTTCCTTCTAGTGGGTGCTATAGAAACTAGGGAGTTGGTGCTTCCTTCTAGTGGGTGCTAGAGANTTTTTACCCTTTATGGGTTTCCAAATGAAATATCTGTCTCTGTATATTTCATATGTGTGAATGATGTTGAATGTTCTATGGCTTACTTCCCTGCATTATTGTGATTGTCATTTAGTGCTCTGCAAAGAGTTTAAAATAAGCATAATTGTTTAAGCTCAGTAACAACTGATTCACCCCCCCTCCTTAGTTGTACAACAATTAGTTCTACCCTATGTCATTTCCTTATTGTTTCTAATCACACTCGATGATGCAAGGAATGCCAAATGGGCCCCTTCCTTATCTCACTATGTGATCCAATCCTAAGCGCTCTGCAAAACCATGTATGTTATACAAAAAAATACGACAAGATAGTAAATATATAGTGTATAAAAGTGGAAAATAAATAGTCAGGAATATGATTGATAGAGAGGGAATCACAAAATTAGTCCACTCATTCTCATTAATAAAACATATTTACATATAAAATGACTTTAGAACCTTAATTGAAATTTTAGCCTCTACAACTATCACAAATATCAATCCATGTAACTTAACCTTCAACCTTATTCTTTGGACTAATCTTCCTCTTCTTCTTTTAGTCTCTCTTCTTACTCATGTCCTCTCATCTTGTATGAGTCTCCTCATTAATGATACCATCCAGCCTAATATCCTTCAAGATATGCACCTTAATAGATGTCTCCACCACTAACATATAATTAACACATCCATATGTAGGTTGTAAGAGATTCCTTCTTGATGGTTTTATAAATTACTATTTGTATTCCTCGTGAATCCCTTCAACTACATTGCACACCTTCATGTGTGAAACCTTCTTCTATGCATCCTATCCTTGAACCTATTTATTGTGCACCATCCTTAGTTATGCCTTTCCCAACCTTCATTTGTGTTGATTTCCCCCTACATATCTTGTTTGGATCCTTCTCATTGTTACCTTGCACACATACGTCAAATCTAACACATGTTCACACATACTATCCTTCTGCACCTAGATGTACAAATTCCTTTTCTCCTATAAAAACTGCTCTTGCATAAAATTCCTCTTACCAATAAAAATTTGTGGGCCTAAGTTATTATAATATTGAAGATAAAATACATGTGATGTAAAGGAAATTTTTGTAAATTCCATCTCAAATGGCCTCACCAATCTCCTTGACTAGTTGAAGATTAAGTGTATAAATGAAGAACTTGTAAATGGAAATAAATACAAACATGCACCTATAACCTAGAGCTATGTTTTAATCCTAAGTAACAATAGCTATCACATTTCACAGTCTTGATTGATATTATTCAATGTTTTTGGAGCTCAAAGAGCAAGGTAATGTATCTATATATTAGTGATTTGACACCCCTATGGGTAGGGAATTCCTTTCCTTGAGTGAAAGAAAAGTTTTACTAATGGGATACTAATGGATTTTTATTTTTCATCACCTTTTGGGGGACAATGATTTGGAGAGTATTATGGATCATTGAATTTCTATGAGTATATGAACTAGGGAATCAAATATTTATAAGTTGTTAATGCAAGCCTCCCAAGGCACAGTGAGAACATGGGTATCTAAGTAACATGACCTTTGAGCCATGATCTTAGCTAGCTCAAAATTATATGTATTTTAAGTCTTAATAGTTTCCTAATAGTGTATTATAAATAGTTGTTCTTTTATCCTAATAAATTTTCCACATATGTCCTAATCAATTTTCCACATATTTCTTAGTGCCTCTCTCAACCTTCCTTTATTTTTTAACATTCATTGTTGAAAAGAATAAGGAAATTGTTGCTATGTCACTCTTGTTTTTATTATAAAAGTAGTTTGTAACTATGAACAACCTCATTTCCTTATAAAAGGATAAAAAGGGGATGAAAAACTAATTTTTTATTACTTGAATATATATTTAAGAATTTTTTAACTATGAATTGCTTCATTTCCATATAAAGGTATAAAAAGGGGATGAAAATGTGGAAAACATAGGTATTACCAAGATTTGGCTAATTATTTCAGGGAAAATTTGAGCTCATATTTCAATCTACTTATATTCTCTTGGATCTGACATCATTGAATGATGGAATGAGTACCCATAGTGGTATAAATATCATTAAGAAAAAATATTGCCTCCTCTAAGTTAGAGGTGTACAAGATATTTAATATTTTATGTATTCTGATACAATCTATTTGGTTGTTTCTAATATTTTAATATTTTCATAATCATTGTCAAATTGGAGGGTCGATGCTCATTTGAAATAGAAGCTTGCTCATTTTTCTCCTTATTTTTATTACATCTTTCACTTATAAAGTTTTGAAAACTTTTAGGCAAGGTGAGGTAAAACTTGTAAATTTTTACCTAAAGCTTGCTCATTTTTCTCCATATTTNTTATGGATCATTGAATTTCTATGAGTATATGAACTAGGGAATCAAATATTTATAAGTTGTTAATGCAAGCCTCCCAAGGCACAGTGAGAACATGGGTATCTAAGTAACATGACCTTTGAGCCATGATCTTAGCTAGCTCAAAATTATATGTATTTTAAGTCTTAATAGTTTCCTAATAGTGTATTATAAATAGTTGTTCTTTTATCCTAATAAATTTTCCACATATGTCCTAATCAATTTTCCACATATTTCTTAGTGCCTCTCTCAACCTTCCTTTATTTTTTAACATTCATTGTTGAAAAGAATAAGGAAATTGTTGCTATGTCACTCTTGTTTTTATTATAAAAGTAGTTTGTAACTATGAACAACCTCATTTCCTTATAAAAGGATAAAAAGGGGATGAAAAACTAATTTTTTATTACTTGAATATATATTTAAGAATTTTTTAACTATGAATTGCTTCATTTCCATATAAAGGTATAAAAAGGGGATGAAAATGTGGAAAACATAGGTATTACCAAGATTTGGCTAATTATTTCAGGGAAAATTTGAGCTCATATTTCAATCTACTTATATTCTCTTGGATCTGACATCATTGAATGATGGAATGAGTACCCATAGTGGTATAAATATCATTAAGAAAAAATATTGCCTCCTCTAAGTTAGAGGTGTACAAGATATTTAATATTTTATGTATTCTGATACAATCTATTTGGTTGTTTCTAATATTTTAATATTTTCATAATCATTGTCAAATTGGAGGGTCGATGCTCATTTGAAATAGAAGCTTGCTCATTTTTCTCCTTATTTTTATTACATCTTTCACTTATAAAGTTTTGAAAACTTTTAGGCAAGGTGAGGTAAAACTTGTAAATTTTTACCTAAAGCTTGCTCATTTTTCTCCATATTTTGATTTCATCTTTCACGTGTAAAGTTTTGATAACTTTGGGGCAAGGATAGGTAAAACTAGTCCAACCTTTTTCATAATGTTTCTAATATTTTTGTCATGCTATGAATGAAATCTATCGATTATTGCCTTTGAGGAAGAAATAAAAGCATAGACTTGGTCATATTTGTTGTATTTTCATCAGTTTTTAAAGTACTTCAGCAATTTTCCTCAATGGAGTATTATTATTTATTATTTCCTTGTAGGGACATATAGTAATCACATAAAAGCATTAGTTTGTCTATACAAGGATGTATTTTTTGGAAAATCTAATGTTTGGCCTATGTTCGGATTTTTAATATTAAAATAGATGTTGGTAAAAAATATTTTTTTAACATTTGATTGGGTCTGCCCTACTGGTGTTTCCCTCAAGTCCTAGTATGGGGGCTCTGGTGGTGGTAAAACTTGAACATAATTAATAGCCTATGTGCAATATAGGACATAGGTTGTCAATAATATCCACTCGCATATTCAGTGTGTTTCAAGTCATATCTCCTATGACACATGCCTCCCTAAATTTTCATATATGTTATGATGTGTAGCAAGTAAAAATGAGTTATGTTTCTATGGGGGACATATAGTTTTGGCGTTGATGGATTAAAATGACCCTACATGGCTTTATTTTTCTCCCTTCCTAAATTTCAACATAGGCCCTAATTAAAAAAATTTATGCTATGTTTGGATATTTTATTTTTATGCATTATGATTGGGTGTTGAGATGATGACATATGACTTAGGGATCTATAGTTGAGAGAGGGTAGAAGTAAATAATAATCCACATTAACTACAGTGAAATAATTAAGTTGGTGGCTCAAGTAACAAATAGTTTATCGATTATGTATTTTTCAGATATGTGATCAATTTGAAATAGTATTTTACCATATTTTGTCTGGGTTCATGTTCATTCATTTAATGCCAATATTAATGTATGTATTCAAGACTGATCCACAAGGAAGGAGAGTGTAACATGAGAAAGGTGGCACTATCTTGCCTTGCATCAAGTGCTTTCCTCTATAATTTTGTCCTTCCATTTCATTAAATATGGTTTATATGGAGTACCATGTGTCTTGAAAACCTTCTCATCTATCACTTCCTTAAACTATTTTTTCTTCTTCTTGGGCATATGGTTGCATTAATCATATTTCATGTCTTCCCTACTGCATAATATTACGTCTCTTTGTAATCTTAGATATCCTTCATATTGAATATCAATAATTATCAAATTCTTTAGGAAATTTTTCCTTGTATGCATTAGATATTTTGTTAATCATAATCTCAATTTTTTTTTAAATACTCAGATCCCGTCATGATCACAACAATTTTTTTTATCGATGGTATTGGTAGTTCATCGACGGTAATGAAACTTCATCTCCTGGATTTTTTGGATAGTTCGTCTTGTGAGGGATGACCTAAGGTCGTCTTTTGTGCAATGACCAATTTAGGTCATATTTCGTGCGACGACCTCGTTAGGTCATGTTTCGTGTGGTGACATATTTATGTCATATTTTGTGCGACAACATCTTGTGTTCGTCTTTCATGTGATGAATTCTTTAGTTCATCTCATGTGTGATGACTTAAAGTGGTCATCTATCCTATGATGCAAACTTTAATTCATCTCACCGGAGATGACCTAATAAGGTCGTCTCCTTCGCGATGACATTGATACGACATCCTTAGGTCGTGTTGCAGGTGATGATATCCTTAGGTCATTTCAATTTCCATGACATGTGATATGATGTTTGGGGGGTCCAATATTTGTTGCCATATCCATGACAAATCGTTGTGCGCGTGTTGAAATTACCGTCACAAAATGACCCAAATTTACCAGTGATCATTACAAGGATCATCATACTATGTGATGTTTATTCATGATTTTTCCAAGAAAATATGGATCTTCTTTATGAAGAGCAAGGATGAGGTCTTCAGAGTGTTTCAGGAGTTTATAGCTCAGGTAGAGAACTAGACATGTAAGAAAACCAAGGCCTTGAGGCTAGATAATGGGGGAGAGTACACCTGCAAATACTTCAAGTATTTTATCAAGGAGGTAGGGATCAAGAGGGAGATGAAAATATCATACAAACCTCAACATAATGGGTTTGAATAAAAAAAAAATATCTGTCATCAGTTCTTCTAGGGCTATGATACATGACCAGGAGTTTCCTATGTTTCTGTGAGTAGAGGCATGTAACACAACAATGTATGTGCATAACATGATTCCTCATAGGATATTTGGGGACAAGACTCCAGAGGAGGAATTATTAGGAGTGAAGCTAGAGATTGGACATTTGAGGATATTTGATTTTCCAATTTACATCCATGTTCTTTTGGAGAAGATAACGAAGTTGGAGCCTTTAGGATAGAAGGGTATATGTTACAAATCAAATTTCCATGCTTGCATAATGTGTCTCACATTGCATAAAAATCACATTCTAAGTGTCACAATTTTCACATGTGGCGCAAACATCACATCCTAAGTGTTGGAAGTGCCACGCCCAAATTGTCACAAATTTCATAAGTGTCGTAACATGCCTCATACAATTTTGGTAAGTGTCACGACACAATCGACACCATGAAAACACTTGTCACAAACCCTAAATCATGTTGGAAGGGAAAGCCCCATCATTTGGCAGTCAAACCATACTTTTTCACCTAGGATTTTGACCATTTTTGGGCATTTAAAAAGATCGACTCTCCTCTTGCCATGCTTAGGGGGCGTCAGTGCTCCCTATGCCATGATAAGGGGGCACCATGGTGCCCTGTTTTCATATTTAAGTGATCTCCATTGTTGGTTGGAGGAAATCATGGTGAATCTCACCTTCTTCTAAGGGATAGCTCTAAAAGGTTGGGGTTTTTTTGGATCGAGTCCTACTCCATGGCTCTATCAAAGGAAATAATTATAATATATGGAGCCATATTTTCAACAAATTCCAAAAATACTCAAGGTGGTTGAGCCTCTCAAAGCCTATAAATTGGAGATATTTCCATGGTGAAAAAAGGAAGAGAAATCAGTGAAGCATCATCATTTTGATCTTGATTCGTTTTTGAAAGGCTTGGATGAGGAGAGCTTGGATAGGATGTTACAACATCAATCATGGTCTGTAAGTATCTTCTCATTGGTTCTCATTCAATATATACTTGGCCAATTTCCTTCAAGTTTATGTATTGTTACATTTGTTTGTATGATATTGCTCTAATATTCGTAGATAGACTTGTCTTATCTAATCAAGTAGAGTAGGAGATAGTTTTTTCCATTTTCTATCCATTGTAGATCTCAATTTGTGCTAGGGATTTTGAAGATCAAGTTTAGGGATTGGAAGCAACAAGGACAAACGTCGAAAAAGGTACATCATATCCTTTCTCTCCTTCTTGATTCAATTTTTCTAGATGATTTTAAAGGGATGGTAGTGTCCACTTGTACTCTTTCTGTCTTGGTATAGGGGTCTATCAATTCAAGGGATGTTTCATATGTTACCAGGGGGAACATTCCATAAAATAAAAATGGTGACTCCATTAGGGAACGAATTTGACTAGTCTCTCCTTGGTTCGTCTGAAATCCTTTTCCTGTCATTAGATCTTGTTTTATGTTTAACTTTGAATTAATTCCTCTTCCCTGTTTCTTATTGGAATATTGACAAAACCATTGTTTGAGTTTTCCTAAGTTTTTAGCCTTTTCATCATTTTTTTAAAACTTTTGCAAAATCAACCCTTTTCTATAGTAAGTACTAGGGTGCCACTGTTAGAGTGGTAGTCCCCTAGATACCTATAGGGAGAATGAAACTGCTCTGTCTCCTTGAATACATGAGCATCACCATCTCCTTTTTCTGAGAATCTTAAAGTTTTTCCAAGTTCTACTCAGGTTGTTAGTCAAAGGCTTTAACCCGAGAGTTCTCAAATTATTTTTTGCCTTTGTTTGGTTTAAGGAATTGTTATTCATATTTATTGAGCTTGGAAATTCCTTCTAGATTGTGAGATTGATTTATTTTACCTTTCATTGGTTTAGTCCTTGTTTTGAAAGATAATCATTTATCTGACTAATTGGAAGAGTCTATAAGGGTTTATTGTTCATTGAGTTCCTTATCAGTGTTACTTTGATTGAATGAATTGAAACTCGATTGCTTACCACAACCTAGCTTTGATATTATTTCTTGCTACTCATTTTTCAAAGATTGTTAAGTGTGATTTTCTTGATTTATTGTCCTCTTCGGATCTTTGTTTGAGTAAGTTTGATTTTCTTTGATTTCTTTTGTGAGTATCTTTATTTGGATAATCTTTTTCTTCCTTTTCTATTTCATTTTAGTTGTGAACTATTTCCTTGTTATTGAAAGAGATAAACATTATAAGCACATCATTTCTTGCATCTAAAAGTCAAATAAAGAGAATTTGCAGAACTTTACATGCATTGGTCTTGGAAACTTGAAAGATTTTCCTTTGATAATTTGGTGAATGTGTGGATTATTTTTTGGGGATAAATTGCATTAAGTTTTTGCGTTCTTTTGAGTGATTGATTATGTAAAGGAAAATGAAAATCCTCTCCTCCTCACAAATATAAATTCATCGAAGAAGAACATTGCATCACATTCTTTTTTGAGTTCTTTTTGGATTTGAGTCTCAAAAAATCATCGTCAGTTTCACTATTATTCACCCTTGAGTAATGAACAACCATTAAAACAAGCACTAATTAAAATTGATCTAGAAACTTTTATTTTTAGAATCTTACACGAACATTAGAATATGAATAGAGCTTTGGAACAGGCTATGAGGTTAACTCTCCAAAGCATTAAATAAAAACATAGAATCTTGTGATAGGGAGAGAAAATCCAATTTTCTTATAAGCATATCCGCGATCCCCCTCTCACATAGGGGTTAAACACGAGGTCGCATGTGGGAGAGAAATGGATACTACCCCTCCAAGGCTTAACCAATTGTAGAGGAATGATCATATACTAGGGTTTCTTCCTGAGAATCAACTGCTTTCATTTGGTCTTGGAGCTTCATGAATCCCAAATCCATTCAGGGTCCTTAAGAGTTTACCAGTCCACTTATCTTCGGTTCTCTTGAATAATTTCATACTTTATATCCTTCCCATACGTTCAGACCCAACTATTGATTGTACCCACCCAAAGGTTGACTACGAGTTGGTAAACTTAGTGGCCATAATCCTTAGGTTATATACACAAGGTGATGGCAAAGGGCTCCTTGGAGGGTAAACCACACTCGGGCTCCTTGGAGGTTCAAACTCACTTGGGCTCCTTGGAGGGTAAACCACAGATAGACCATGAGGGAAATTGCACCAAGGTGTAATTATGTTAAGAAGGTCACCGATGTAACTAATCCACCCACTCAATCCCAGCCCCTTCTCACTTTGTTCTCGCATTGTTGGATTTCATCACCAACTAGTAAGTTCATTGTGAGAAGCTATTGGTTTCCTTGTTCTCTTCTTAGATTTTTAGTGAGTGTTGTTTATTCTCCCTAGTTGTCCTTAATATTGGTATTGTGGATGAAAAAGGTCTTCTTTGATCATGTAGGATGCAAGGGTTTCCCCAGGAAGTCTACGAACCCTTACCTACTAATTCACCTGAAGACGCTTTGCATAATGAAGTTGTTGAAGAAGAAAACTATTTTGACACTGGGAGTGCTACTACTCCTTTGATTAAACATCATGAGGGAGAAATTATAATAATTTAAGAAGGTTTTGTCCCTCATGTAAACCCACCATTGACCAACCCTCTTGACCCAATTCTTTTCCGAGTAGATTCTTTAGGAAATATCATTACTGAAGATTATCCTAGATTACCGTCAAAGCCATTTGAAGAAGTTTATATGGAATCAGAACAACCCAACACAAGTGAAGGGTATACAACCCTTGTTCGTACTACTGAAATGATAGATCCAAGTCAAACTCTTTTTCATCCTGTATGGAGAACTCTATCGGGCCATGATATTTTTGAAAAATTCAATTTGAATTGACCATGTTTTGCCCCTCCACATACACCTGTCACTAATAGTGCAGGTGCAAAACCATCAAGTCATATCCTTTGTCATCCTGTAGGACCAACAATTAATACTGCTACCACTTCAGGTCAAATATCGAGTGATATAGGTCTTATCCTTCCTAGTCATTTACATATCACCATGACAGTTACACCAACAATGTATCTTCAAGAAAAAACTACATTCACACCACAAAATCATGTTGGGACACCTTCCCATCTTAGAGTGAAAAACCATGTCGTAACACAAGTCTCGAATGGGGGACAAATCCCTATTGGGGGAAATACTCAGTTATTAGACAAATCCTCGCTGGAGAGAACTCCTCCATTAGTGGACAAGTCCCTACCAGGGGGCAACCCTCATTTAGTGGAAAAATTCCTACCGGGCAGAGACCTCATCGATTGGACAGAGTTCCTTGGAAACCCTCATTTAGTGGAAGATTCCCAATTTTTACCCAAAACCCTCATTTAGTGGAAGATTCCCAATTTTTACCCAACCTATGGTGGTCGTTACCCAACCTATGGCAAGGGGGAAAGTTTCAAGTCTTTTTGTCAGAAACCCATAACAAACCTAGGGACCCCTCAGGGAGGATCTTTTAATCCACCACCTCGGGGAGGATATAACCACTACCTCAATGAGGATATTTTAATCCAACCCCACAAGGAGGATGTTTAAATCCTAACCATTCAATATTGTACTCTATACAACCATTCCCAGGTGTCTTGAATCCCACTTGGGGTCCCCAGAGTCAATCATCTTTTCATCCATAGGGACCAATTTGCTATCCTCGTCAGGGTCAAACTGGTTATCCTTCTGAAGGTTACACTACCTATCCTCCTTAGGTTCTATTTGGTTATCCTACTCTGTTATAGCAATATTTTCGTCACCCTATGCAATCTTGCACAGAGGGCCTTATTCAATTTCCCTATGCAGACTTATCTTCCATGTTGATAAAATCCAGAGACAAAAATAAATAAGTTTTCCACATGTACACATATTGCACACTATACAACATGCATATACGTAGGTTTCTCCACTATAGACAACATACATTTGTATTTGTGCCAGAAAATGAAAATTAAATGTCGGGTTTCCATGTCACTATAGGAGATCTCTGATCCTTGGCCTTCCATATATTGGAAACATTCCGACTTAGCTCTTTAGTTCCATTTTGAAGGATATAAATGGGCCAATTCCGAGCTATGGAAAAGGAGAAATAATTCAAATTTGAGAACAAAGTTACTATGGAGAAATTATTTACTTCATATTGAGTCTGCATCCCTTTTTCCTTTAAGTCTGAACACAATGTTCAACCCCCAAGCTCTTCCCTTATTGATTGAGAACCTCATTGTTTCTCTCTTATGAGCTTGCCTTTGGTGGAGGATTGAAGTGGTGGAGACCCAACTGGAAGGAACTTATTTTCTTGGTTCCGAACCATGCCAACACGAACGTCTGTAACATTTTCATTTCTGATGATCACATATTAATAAAAATACTCTTTTCCCATCCAATTGATATATTGAAAATATATTTAATTATTATTTCATGGGTGTATTTGTCATTTTTATTAATGGATTATTCTATCTAATGTGATAACCTTTTATATTACCACCATATGCTTGATTTTCTTGTTTGTTGAGAACTTGTTGTAGGTATATAGATTTGGGTCAAAGTGCTCAACAATGGACTTCATCGAACATTTGGACGAGGTAGGCCTCTTTCTTATATCACTTGCATATTGGTTAATATAGCATGTTGTTGGGATAGAGTTGATTTCTGTAGTCATTTCTGTCTGTTGTGGTTTACCCTAGCCATAGAGATATTTTCCTCGTAACAGAATTATCGACCATACTGGGGATTAAATCTTCTTTCTTAGGGTTTGGATTACTTTTCTCCTTACATTGCTCTCATTTCTATTGTGTTTCTTTTCACATTATTTCTTGACAGTGTCTGGTCATTCTGGGTCTGATTTCTCATCCTTTCTCCCTTGCCTAGCCTTGCCTTGAAGCATATACGCACCTTTTTCCTTGACAATTGCATACATATGCAGGTTGTCTCACTACAAGATGCGTATATACACTTTGTTTTCCTGAACAATCACGTACATTAGTTTTCCTTGTTTGTTTGATGGTTATGGTAGTTTCTTGGTGGGATTTGATGTTTGTTGAGTCTTCTTAGATCTCTATAGTTCCTTTTGAGTGCTTGTGGGATGCCAGGAAACCCGCTTTTGGTTGAATTTATGGGCAGAGTCTTTCTCATCATTTTTTTATTTTTTATTGTCCTTGTACATTGGGCTGGGTGTTTTGTTGCTTGGTATCCTTCTTGAGTTATCTTTTTCTCTAAACAATAGGGTTATATATCAATTTACTTTTTAGTCCATGCATTTTCAGTTTTGTTATATTGAAAATACAAAAAAATAGGCATTTTGCATTGCTTGGCATTTTTGTCTTTTGAAGTCCTTGTCATTAGCTTAGTGCATATAGTGAAATATTGCATTTTTACTTCTGAATTGTATAGTTGAATTTGAAAATTGCATTGGTTTTCAGAAGCATATCATTCATTGAAAGTTAAAGTTAGGACTTTGCATTATTTTCATATTTACTTTTCTTCCAGACTCATAACACCATGATTTTCACTACCATAACTTTTTGAGTAATCACGGCCATTAAAATCAATGCTATAATTTAAAATTAACTAGTCACGATTTTACTTTCTAGGGTGCACAAACTAGCCTAGGATTTAGTTCCTTGGAATAGGATTTTGTTAGTAAACTTCTCCAAGGAAATTAAATCAACATATGTGTCTGAGTCAGGGAGTGGAGAAATCCATTGTATAATTGTTAATATCAGGAGGCTCCTCTCACACTAGAGTTAATCACAAGGTCACGTGAATTTGGTTGAAGGGATATCCCCCCGATACCTTCCTAGCATCATATATATTTCTAGGGATCTATTTGTATATGGGGATCTTGATAGTGCCTTTACCTTCGTTAGAGGCAGTTCTTTCAAGGTTTCAGGCTTTGCTACCATGCCCATACAGTGGACCTGACTTCCAACTGCTCACATGTGCATTAGTTATACAGTGGTTTATTAGTTGCTTGACTTAGGTGTTGTTAGCACTGAGAGTCACCCTCATATTGTGAAAGGACAATCCCAGTACCCATCAGAGTATTTGGTGGATGTTTGATTTATGATTGGAGGTAAAATGGAAAAAAACCAGTACATAAATGATTCTAACACAGAGACTAGATAGACAATGCATAGGGAAGAGAGGGTCTCATTAAATCCAGTCAGTGATTTGAGTTTAAGGGAGAGAAAAAAGAATACTTGGTGAGAAAGTGGACAAGTCTTCCATGGGCATCAAGATTTCAAGCAGATTGGTGAAGAAAACCTTAGGCTCAAGAGTGCTCTTGAACTCAAGATTCAGACACTGAAATATGTCAAAT
Source organism: Picea sitchensis (assembly GCA_010110895.2). Lineage (NCBI taxonomy): Eukaryota > Viridiplantae > Streptophyta > Pinopsida > Pinales > Pinaceae > Picea > Picea sitchensis. The sequence continues at coordinate 33,391 of SNQJ01S0051595.1, forward strand.
AAATGCAGTCACAGCAGCATAGTAATCGAACCTTCATCACAATGAAACTACGACAACTTGACTGGATCCTCCATGCCCGAGTCCTTCAGTGTGAGGAGAAATAATATAACAAGGAATTTGACTAAAAATGGTCACGATACCACTGTAATCAAACCTACATTACAATAACATCACAACCCTCGACTGGATCCTCCATGCCCGAGTGTTTTAACAAAGTTTTTACAGAGAAGAAAAGAGGTTGACTTCTATTAATGTGAAAGACTCAAATTTGATACATAACTAGAGAACAACTCTAGTATCAAAATATTACAAAATAGGGAGCTCTTCTCAACCAATTGACGACCTTAACTAAATCTTGAATTAGTCTATTTATACTCAGATCAGTCCACAACTACTAGGGTGTGACCTGGATCTTACATTCAAAGCCTTTTGTCTTCGATCTCTTATGTTAGGCTGAACGTGCATCCCTTTGTCAAATGTGAGCTCAGACTAGCATGGGTTTGCAAGAAAATATTTCCATAGGGGTACCATGGGCTGATAGTTTAGTCTCCATGGTCGAAACTTCCATGTCATCCATTTATGGAGTGAGCCAAGGTTTCAACCACCAATCCTTCCTTCCATTAAATTTATTTTCTCGAGAACACCACGAGACTTAATGCTTAGGGGTAGAACACATGTTTCTCTTGGATAGGATGTTATATAAACATGTGATTGTAGAGCTGCTCAAAGGTTGTTTGGATTCACACTACCTTTGAGCCTGCAATTCACCACCTTCTATCATGTATTACTTTTTCCTTACCATGGTTTTAATTGCGGTACCGCTCAAGAAAATTATCGCCCAAGAATTTGCATCTCCGCAATGGAGGGTGACTACTGATATTGCGATATCGGATGAGGCCCTTTGATCAATGGCTCAGATTTGGCACTTTTAGATCAAGAGATTGGATCTACATCTTCTCAAATCGATGATCGTGATTTAATTCGTGATTCAAGATTCGAAGCTTTCAATTTTCAAACCTCATTTTCCCCAAATGATTCTATCCAAAGCTATAGATATGATGACGTGTGGCTTCCATAGATCAACGACCAAGATCCTTTCAGGTCTCCAGACTTCGGAGAAATAAAATATCAAAATTGGGCTTCCTCCATGTGCTTTTACCCGGAGCTAGGGATTTGATGATGCGTGGCTCTTGCATATCAACAACTAAGATTTAATTTGTACTTCAAGTTTCAGAAGTTTCAAAACTGAAACATGAAAAATTCCCCAGAGGAAAATCCCCAAAATGAATGATCTGCAACTGCATGGCCTTTGCAAATTGATGATCCAGATTCACTTTGGGCCTTTGGCACTTTGGAGATTTCGGTGCTTTGACACTTCGACACTTTGGACCTTCATGAGTTTTATACACTTCTCACTTCAAATCTCCCGAAGTTCAGTTTTCCGAAGCCTCGGATCAGCTGCCACCTAGGCTACTAATCTGAACTTCACATGGAATTTATGTCGTTGAAAACTAAACTTTGTTTGTTTTCTTGATTTTAGTCCATAACGGACTGCTTTGAGTGTTGCGCTTTGTGCTCATGGTTGCAACCTATGTAAACAAAGGCTTGGGTGACTTGTTATGTATTGGGGAAAACATAGAGAATAGATATTGAAACAAAGGAGTTGAGTGTTCGTCCTCAGGGAAAAACATAAAGGTTTCGAGCCAAAACTTCTTTCGAGTAAGACATCAAGAGAAACCAGGGAGCTCGAACAAAAAGGGGCAAACAAAAATGACTTCAACAGTCGAAAGGGAAAAACTTCAAGATCTAGCCCGTGAAAAGGAGAGAGGTAAGGAAAGGATACAGACTTAGGTATTCACAACAAACCCATATGAATCTTGAAAACCCTATGTGATAACATTTGGTTCCACAGGGGATGGCAGGCTCCCTACGAGCTACCAAGAACGCGCAGCTCTAGTGCCTTAGCTATTGGGTTATGCAGCCTCTTATTAAAAATGAAAATAAAAAAAAAAACAAAACGAGAGTGGTATTTACAATGGTGGAATGCCGGTCACAGCCTAAACAAAACATTTCTTTAGAAAATGCCGCCCATTTACAGGGCCACCCAAAACCTCGAAATCCTCCAAGTTCTGTAATTTATAAGTGTTATTTGGGAATACCTCAAAAATCTTGAAGGGACCAATCCATAAGGCTTTGAATTTACCATGTTTTCCTTTTTCCTTCTTGGGTGCATCCTATTTGAGCACTAGATCCCCTATCTGGAAATCCTCCTTGCTTATCTTTTTGTCAAAGGTTCACTTTATCTTCTGTTGATGATCCTGTGCTTTATCAAGCAATTTCTCCCTGGTCTGTTGCACTTCTACCAGCTGCAATATCCTCCTGATCATATCATCAAGTTCCCCTTGATAGTTTTGGAAGAATTTTTCCACGGGCAAAGAAAGTTGAGTAGGAAAAATAGTCTCCACCCCATACACCAGTTGAAAAGGATAAATACCCAGCGACCTTTTGGTTGTAACCCTGTCAACCCATAATGAAAACTTCATCTTTGAACCCCATGATTTCTTATTGTCTTATAAAAACTTATTGATGATATTTATGAGGATCATGTTAGAATATTCTACTAAACCATTTCCTTGAGGGTAGTATGGAGTAGAACTAACTAGTGTGATCCCATACTGCTCACAAAAATTAATTAATGGTTTATCTCTGAAAGAGTCATCATTGTTTGTAACGATCCTGCTTGGACAACCAAATATGGACATGATTTCTTCGAGGAAATTTATGATTACCTTGTGGGAGGCACTCATTGTAGGGATCGCTTCTATCCATTTTCTAAAATAATCAGTGGTAGTCAAAATCCACCTGTGCTGGCCACTTGAGGCTGGGTGGATCTCTCCAATGAAGTCAAGACCCCACTGTTGAAAAGGTCTAGAAACCATTATAGGTTTCAAAGGAAAATATTTGAGCTGTTGTTTTCCAACAAAATTTTGACACTTGCTGAAATCTATAATCTTTGCACAAACATCAATAAATAGGATGGGCCAGAAATACTCATCTTTGAGGTTCTTGTAAGTTGTGGTCCTCCAAAAATGATGTCCCCCACATTAGCTGTCATGAAAATCAGTAATATCTATTTGGTCTTCTTGTGAGTCTAGACACCTCAAAAGGACTCCCAGAGGATCCTTCCAGTATAAAACCTAATCAATGATACAATATTTGATTGCTTTGAATTTCAAAGATATCGCCTTGTTTTTGTCCAAACCATCAGGAGGCTTCAACTTTTGTAGGAAGTGTATGATGTCTTTATACCAGGTGCATCCTGCTAAGTTGGGGCTAACATGATGGTCTTCACCAACAATCTCAGTTTTCTGATTTTTTGAGTCTATATTCATGAAATTTACCCCTAATGCCTTGCAATTCGATTCAACCAGTAACCTAGCTAAACCTTGGCCTTTCACCAATTTGGTGGGCTTTATTTCTAGGTCAAACTCCAGAATTTTGGCGATCCACTTTCTTATTTTTCCATCAATATCAGGTTTGATCATAATCTCCTTTAGTAATGTCGAGGGGACATATGCAATAATTTTTTAATGCAAAATATAGATCTTGAAAGCCTTAGGGGATTTCACCAAAGCATAATATTTCTTCTCCATAATATCATATCTTGTTTCTGCATCTCTCAGTGCTCTACTGAAAAAGGAAATAGGTTGCTCTAGCCCCTCTATGTTTCTTTATAACAAAACAACAACAAGTGTATCAGAAGAAGCGAAAGAAAATATCAAAAATTCCTTAGAATAGTCAGGGATGATGAGCACAGGTGCTTTAGTCAAAGACTTCTTGATTTGGTCGAAAGAATTTCTAGACTCAGCAGTCCATTTCACTTCATTCCCCTTTCTGAGCATGGTTGTAATGTATTTAACCAAATCAACAAAATTAGAAATGAACCTCCTCAGAAAGTTGATTTTACCCAAGAAAGACTGAACCTCTTTCCTAGATGTGGGAAATGATAAGGACTGGATGGCCTCTACTTATTTTGGATCAATATTCACCCCTTCAATTGACACAATATGCCCCAACACTTTTCCCTCATGCATGGAGAATAAAGACTTCTTAGGATTGAGAGAAATACCAAACCTTCTGCATTTCAGGAAAACCTTCTTCAGATGATGACAATACTCTTTATCATACCTCAAGAATACTGTAATGTCATCTCAATAGATGAGTACAAATTTGTCCTTTTCCCCAATGAAGGCGATGTCCATGGCTCATCAGAATGTCTCTCCTGCATTCATCAATCCAAAGAGAATTTTAGCATACATGAACGTGCCCCAAGGAGTAGTGAAAGTCATCTTCTCTCTATCTTTAGGAAAGACAGAGATCTGGTTGTAACCAGAGAATCCATCGACCATAGACATCCTGGACGAACCAGTCACTCTCTGTAAAATGTACTCCATTTTCGACAAGGGGTAATTATCATTTTTGGAGATTCTATTCAAATTTCTAAAATTGACACACAACCAGATTTCCCCATTCTTCTTCCTCACAGGCACGAAATGAGCCACCCACTCTGAAAATCTCAAGGGGATAATAATTTGTTCATCTAGTAGCTTCTTTAGTTCCTTTTCCATAATCGACAATAACATGGGTTTTATCTGTCTAAGCTTCTGCTTGAAAGGTTTGGCGTCTTCTTTTAGAGGGATTTTATGTTCAATGATGCTGGTGTCATATGTTCTCAAATCCTCGTATGTCCAGGAGAACACATTAGAGAAATCTTTCAAAAGTTTGATATATTCATCCCTTTGCTCCTTTGACAGACTGCTGGACAATTTGACACATTTGGGATCCTCTTTTGTTCCTAGATTACATTCAGTCACATCATCCTCTTCAGTTGATCCTTCAACCTTTACAACAACATCATTTATGTTAAACAATCTCTTCAAAGGGACAAGCCCCTTTGGAATATGGTTACTAGGCAACTAAACAATATGATGGTTATCAATTTTATCCATAAAAACATCAACATGAAGGCTTTCCTCGAAATCCTAATCCAGATCAATATGCATATTAGAAAATTCGTCCATAGTCTCATTGAACTTTTTTTATCTCAATATCATCTTCAAAGACCTTCCAATGTTTGACATTGTCAGGAATAGAGGGTATGTATTTTATCTCCACCTCATACATGAGTTTTGGGGGAAAAGGTACCTTGAAATTACTTGTTGAGACTACCAAGGAATCTGCCATAGATTTCTCCTCCCTTGGAACAAATGAGATATTAAAATCCAAGAAGAAAATGTGAATCATATCCCAGACTTCATTTCTGTAAGCCCTTAACCTGGGATACTTATCCTGATACCACTTTTTGACTTGATGAACAATCAACTCAGCATCCCCAAACACTACTAGCTCCTCAATATTCATGTCTTTGGCAGCTCTCAAATCTAATACAAGAGCCTCATATTCTATCACGTTGTTTGTTGTTTCAAATTCCATCTTGCAAGACAAAGATATGGTCTCTTGGGTGGGGGAAATAAAAACTACTCCAACACCAGCACCTTCCCTAGAAGAGGCTCCATCAAAAACAAAATTTCCAAGCAGAGGCATGGGGGGGAGGATCTTCACAAAAGGTAATGGGATGCTTTCTTATTTTGATAGGTGGTTGAGGAGTATCAGTGAGCTGTAATATGTTGGTTCCCAAATCAATATCAACTGAGAAAATGGGGTAGTTTATGGGATTTTCTTCATCATTAATAATGTAAGTAAGTTGTGTTTCTCGATAAAGCCTTCTATTCTCCCATCCAAACATGGGAATGGTGGTATATGATAGATCCATATGCAAGGTTCCCCCCAGTCTTTTGATCCATGATCTAGATAAGAGAATCCCAAACTTAGGGGGGACACTAGCTACCAATATATCCATGACCACACTCTTCATTGGCAATTGGAACAAGGAGACATCCAGGTCCTTAATAACCTTGAGGCATTTCACCTTCCTAGAATTGAATGAATACAGGTCATGGTAGGTTTTTGTAACCTCCAACCCAAGCTCATCCATGAATATTTTAGGCATAATATTGTGAGATTCTCCTGAATCCATTAAGAAGTTGTGCAACACTTTTTCATGAATATTTAGTGATGTATAAAAAGGAGGGGAAGAATCATATCTATCCTCTACCAAAGGCCCTAATATGACACCTATATTTTCATCTTGGAGGTTGACTGAGACTGTGGAATAAAATGAAGGCTCGGGCTGCAACACTTTAGAGAGGCACCTTTTGAAGCCCTCGTGCTTGACCAACTCTGAAAGAGGTATAGAGATCCTAATCTTTTGAATCTCATGCTCAAAACTAAACGAGGAGGGAGGCTTCAGAATCTCCTTCACTTCTGGGACAAGTATTTTGACCACTCGAGGGGGGGGGGTTAGTACCTCCCTTTCTTTACTGTTGTCTGCCATATATTTAGCAGGATTCTTTACTCTAGTGTGTTGATTGGAAATATCAAGCTTTCATTATTTATTCTTTGACCTCATGCTATATCTATTTGGATTATTGATGGTCTTTTCCCTCTTGCTCAACTCATTTAGTTGGCTATCCATGAGAGATTCCTCATATGCAGATTGGGTTAAATGAGTAAATGAGGAGGTGTCTCTAAGACAACAGATTTTAGGATCAACATCTTCTTCCTCTCCTTCCTCATCAGTAACAAGGTTATTTTGGAGAGTTTCTTAAATTTTCTGATCATCCCTATCCCTCATTCTTTTATCTCTTTGGATGATTCGAGGGGAATTATTTGGTCTTTTGAAGTTACCCCTATTATCAACATTTGGTGGATTCCCATAGTTTTTCTTTCCTTCCAATTTCAACCTTTCCACCTCAACAGAAAGTGATTTTACCAGCTTGGTCAATTCATCTACTTGAGGGTGGGAAGCAGAGGAACCAGAGGTTGAATCTTCATGCCTCCCTTTTCTTCTGTCTCTATTAGCCTTGCTCAATTTTTCAACTACCAATATATTGGACTCTACTTCAAGGGCCGCATCTTGCATATAAGCCAAGGATGTAGCTCTTCTTTATTTCAACAGGAGGCAGAACTTAGGGTCAAAAGCACTAGAATAAGTAATTTTTGCAGAGGTTTATGTAGGCTTAATCTCAATGGAAATTTTATTATACATTTTATTAAACATATTTGAGAAGTTAGAAAAAGACTCCCCTTCTTCTTTATTAAGTGACCCAAACTATGTAATATAGTAAAGGAAATATTTTTTACTCCCCCCAATGTCTTAAGAATGCATCATATAGGGACTCAATCCCATCAATAGATCCAGGATCCAAGCCCCTAAACCATTTCCTAGCCTCACCATCAAGGCTATGCACAAAAACTCTCATCCATACATCTTCATTCACAATGAAATAATTATCTTCATAACTATAAAAGGTTGCAAGGTTCTCATTTTCATTTATGTCTCCCTCACCCGTGAACTTGGGAAACTTCTTAAGGTAGCCACCAGCTGGGAGAGAATTCATAAACTGAGGTAAAACAAGAGGGGCGTATCTAGCAGCTACTATGGAATCCATCCTGTTCCTTGGGGGATTAGCACCTGCCATTGGTATGTGAACTGGAGGAGAAACAGGGGAATATGTAGCTTGGACAGGTGAGACTGGAACTATGTTTCTAGGAGAAAGAGGGAACAACTGAGTTTTGGGGAAGAAAGATATGGGGTTCAAGGGAACATAGGTTTCCCCTTCTTTGGATACAACAACCTTAATAGGAGGAGGAGTAGTAAAGCTCGAAGTGGGAAAGTCTTCTAAGATCCTAGGTCTAAACCACTTTACAATTTAAGGGGAAATGGGGGTGTCGAATATTTCTCCTTCTAAACCGAGACTAGGAGAGGAGAAATCAATAGGAAAACTCCCGAAATTTAAAATTCTGGGAACTCCAACAAACGGCGAAATAGGAGAATCAAAAGCAGCTACTGGAGTTTTTAAATAAGGATCATGTAAATTACCAAAATCACCTAATACAATAGTCACAATCCCTACTTGAGGGGTCTTTCCTTTTGTGATAATTTTCTTTGGGTCAGCTTTAGGTGTTGCTAGAGGCAGCTGTGGAGTAGACCTTGTGTGTCTTCTTTTAAGAGCGACAACTGAAACAGTGGAATTGCTAGGTGAAAGCTACAATATTCAAGTCACTGATATCTGATGTACCTTCAAAATCAAAATTTATTTGTCGTTCTTACCCAGGGAAATGTCTTCAATTCATTCGCCAGCAATGACACCATGAATGTTAGCACTGAGAGTCACCCTCAGATTGGGAAAGGATAAACCTAGTACCCATAAGAGTATTTGGTGGATGTTTTATTTATGAGTGGAGGTCAAATGGAAAAAAATCAATACATAAATGATTATAACACAGAGACTGGACAAGAAATGCACAGGGAAGTGAGGGTCTCATTAACATCAGTCAGTGATTTGAGTTTAAGGGAGAGAAGAAGGAAGACTTGGTGAGAAAGTGGAGAAATCTGCCATGGGCATCAAGATTTCAAGAAACTTGGTGAATAAAAACTTAGGCTCAAGAGTTCTCTTGAACTCAAGCTTTAGACACTGAAATATGTCAAAGCAACACAATCACAACAACATAGTAATCGAACCTTCATCACAATGCAACTACGACAACTCTACTAGATCCTCCATGCCCAAGTCCTTCAGTGTGAGGAGAAATAAGATAACAAGGGAGTTGACTAAAACAGGTCATGATACCATTGTAATCAAACCTACATTACAATAGAATCACAACACTCGACTAGATCCTCCATGCCCGAGTGTTTTAGCACATTTTTTATAGAGAGATGAAAAGAGGTTGACTTCTATTAATGAGAAAGTCTCAAATTTGATACATAACCAGAGGATAGGTTTGGTATCAAAATATTACAAAATAAGGAGCTCTGCTCAACCAATTGATGCACTTAACTAAATCTTGAACTGATCTATTTATACTCAGATCAGTCCACAACTACCAGGGGTGTGACCTGGATCTTACATTCAAAGCCTTTCATCTGTGATCTCTTCTGTTAGACTAAACGTGCATCGCTCTGTCAGACGTGAGCTCAGACTAGCATGGGTTTGCAGGAAAATCTATCCACAGGGGTACCACAGGCTGACAGTTCAGTTTCCACGGTCGGACCTTCCATGTCATCCATTTATGGAGTGAGACAAGGTTTCAACCACCAATCCTTCCTTCCATTAACTTCCTTTTCTTGAGAACACCACGAGTCTTAATGCTTAAGGGGAGACCACATGCTGCTCTTGGATAGGATTTTATATAAACACATGATTGCAGATATGCTTAAAGGTGGTTTGGATTCACACTACTTTTGATCCCGCAATTCACCACCTTTCACCAATTATTACTTTTTCCTTACCATGGTTTTAATTGTGGGACCACTCAAGAAAATTATCTCCTGAGCATGTTTCATCCCCACAATTGAGCATGACCATTGATATTGCAATATTGGATGAGTCCCTTTGATAAATGGCTTAGATATGGTGCTTTTATATCGACGAATCAGATCTACTTCTTCTCAAATCAACGACCGTGATTTGCTTCGCGATTCAGGGTTTGGAGCTTTCAATTTTCAACCCTCATTTTCCCCAAATGCTTCTATCTAAAGCTATAGATCTGATGAAGTGTGGATTACATAGATCAATGGTCGATATCCTTTTGGGTCTCTAGACATCGGAGAAATCAAATCTCAAACCTAGTCTTCCTCCATGTGCTTTCACCCAGAGCTAGGGATCTGATGACACGTGGCTCTTGCAGATCAACGACTAAGATTTACTTCCTAATTTGGGTTTTGTAAGTTTCAAAAGTGAAACATGAAAAATTTCCCAGAGGAAAATCCCCGAAATGAATGATTTGCAGCCACATGGCCTTCGCAGATCAATGGTCCAGATTCACTTCGGGCTTTCGACACTTCGGATATTTCGACGCTTCGACACTTCAACACTTCGTACCTTCAGGAATTTTATGCACTTCTCACTTCAAATATACCGAAGCTCATTTTTTTGAAGCCACATATTGGCTTCCACCTAGGCCACTAATCTGAACTTCACATGGAAATCATGTCGTTGAAAATTGAACTTTGCATGTTTTCTTGATTCGAGTCCATAACGAACTACTTTGAGTGTTGCACTTTGTTCTCATGGTTGCGGCCTATGTAAACAAAGACTTGGGAGACCTGTTGTGGACTGGGGAAAACAAAGAGAATGGATACTGAAAGAAATGAGGTGATTTTTCATCCTAGGGGAAAAACAGAAAGGTTTTGAGCCAAAAATTTTGTCAGGTAATACATCAAGGGAAACCAGGGATCTCGAACAAAAAGAGGAAAAAAAAAATGACTTCAATAGTCGAAAGGGAAAAACTTCAAGATATAGCCTACAAAAAGGAGAGAGGAAGGGAAAGGATATGGACTTAAGTATTCACAACAAACCCATATGACTCTTGACAACCTTATGTGATAACATTTGGCTCCACAGGGGATGGCAAGCTCCGTGTGAGTTGCCAAGAACGCGCAACTCTAGTGCCTTAGCTATTGGGTTATGGAATCTCTTATTAAAAATGAAACTAAAAAATAAAAACAAAATGGGAGTGGTATTTACAATGGTGGAACACCGGTCATTCCCTAAAAAAAAAAATTCTTCAAAAAATGCCCATTTATAGGGCCACCCAAAACCTTGGAATCCTCCAAGTTCTGTAATTTATAAGTGTTATTCGGGAATACCTCATAAATATTGAAGGGGCCAATCCATAAGGCTTCAAATTTACCATGTTTACCTTTTTCATGCTTGGGTGCATCCCATTTGAGCACCAGATCCCCCAACTGGAAATCCTCCTTGCTTGTCTTTTTGTCAAAGGCTCGCTTTATCTTTTGTTGATGATCATGTGCTTTATCAAGCAATTGCTCCCTAGTCTTCTGCACTTCTACCAGCTGCAGTATCCTCTTGATCATATCATCAGGTTCCCCTTGATATTCCTAGAATAAATTTTCCATAGACAAAGCAAGCTAAGAAGGAAAAATAGCCTCTGCCTCATACACCAGTTGAAAAGGAGAAATACCCAACAAACTTTTGGTTGTAACCCTGTCAGCCCATAATGCAAACTTCAACTTTGAATCTCAGTCTTTCTTGTTGTATTATAACAACTTCTTGATGTTATTTATGAGGCTCTTGTTAGAATAATATGCTAAACCATTCCCATGAGGGTAGTAGGGAGTAGAACGGACTAGTGTGATCACATATTGCTCACAAAAATTAATTAATGGTTCAACTCTTAGAGAGGCAACATTAGTTGTAATGATCCTGCTTGGAAAACCAAATCTGAACATGATGTCTTTGAGGAAATTTATGATTACCTTGTGGGAGGCACTCCTTGTAGGGATGGCTTCTATCCATTTGGTAAAATAATCAGTGGTATTCAAAATCCACCTGTGTTGGCCACTTGAGGCTGGGTGGATCTCTTCAATGAATTTGAGACCACACTGCTGAAAAGGTCCAGAAACCATTACAGGTTTCAAAGGAAAATATTTGAGCTATTGTTTTCTAGCAAATGTTTGACACTTGGTTCACGCTCTAATCTTTGCACAAACATTGGTAAACAAGCTGGGCTAGAAATACCCATCTCTAAGGATCTTGTAAGTTGCAGTCCTCCAAAAATGATGTCTCACACATGAGCTGTCATGAAAATCAGTCATAGCTCTTTGGGCTTCTTGTGAGTCTAGACACCTCAACAGGACTCCCAAAGGATCCTTCTAGTACAAAACCTGATCATTGATAAAATATTTGATTGCTTTGAGTTTCAAAGCCCTCACCTTGTTTTTGTCCAAACCATTAGGAGGCTTCAACTTTTGTAGAAAGTGTATGATGTCTTTATACCAGGTGTATCCTTATATGTTGGGGCTAACATGATGGTATTCACCAACAATCTCAGTTTGCTGATTTTTTGAGTCTATATTCATGAAATTTACCCCCAATTCCTTGCAATTCGATTCAGCCAGTAACCTGCCTAAACCTTGGCCTTTCACCAATTTGGTGGGTTTTATTTCTAGGTCAAACTCCAAAATTTTGGCGATCCACTTTCTTATTTTCCCATCAATATCATGTTGGATCAGAATATCCTTTATTGAGGCTGAGGGGACATATGCAATAGTTTTTGAATGAAGAATATAGATCCTGGAATCCTTGAGGGATTTCACCAAAGTATAATCTTTATTCTCCATAATATCATATCTCGTTTCTAGATCTCTCAGTGCTTTGCTAAAAAATGAAATAGGATGCTCCAGCCCCTCTGTGTTTGTTTGTAACAAAACAATAGCAAGTGTATCAGATGAAGTGAAATAAAATATCAGAAATTCCTTAGAATAGTCAGGGTTGATGAGAACATGTGCTTCGGTCAAATCCCTCTTGATTTGGTCGAAAGAATTTATGGACTCAGTAGTCCATTTCACTTCATTCCTCTCTCTGAGCATGGTTGTAATGTATTTAACCAACTCAGTTAAATTAGAAATGAACCTCCTCATAAAGTTTATTTTACCCAAGAAAGACTGAACCTCTTTCCTGGATCTGGGAAAAGATAAGGACTAGATGGCCTCTACTCGGTTTGGATCAATCTTCACCCCTTCAACTAACACAATATGCCCCAACAATTGTCCCTCTTGCATGGAAAATAAAGACTTATTAGGATTGAGAGAAAGACAAAACCTTTTTCATTTCAGGAAAACCTTCTTTAGATGATGACAATGCTCTTTATCAGACCTGGAGAATACTGTAATTTCATCTAGATAGATGACTACAAATTTGTCCTTTTCCCCAATGAAGGAGATGTCCATCGCTCGCTGGAAGGTCACTCCTGCATTCATCAATCCAAAGGGAATTTTAGAATACATGAATGTGCCCCAAGGAGTAGTGAAAGCAATATTCTCTCTATCTTCAGGCAAGATATAGATTTGGTTGTAACTAGAGAAGCCATCAACCATAGACATCCTGGACGAACCAGTCACTCTCTGCAAAATGTGCTCCATTTTTGGCAAGGGGTAATTATCCTTTTTGGAGCTTCTGTTCAAATTTCTGAAATCGACACACAACCGCATATCCCCATTCTTCTTCCTCATAGGCACCAAATTATCCACCCACTCTGAAAATCTCAAGGGGATAATAATCTGTGCATCTAGTAGCTTCTTCACTTCCTTTTCCATAATCGATAGCAACATGGGGTTTATCTGCCTGAGCTTCTGCTTGAAAGGTTTGGAGTCTTCTTTCAAAGGGATTTTATGTTCAATGATGCTGGTGTCATATGTTCTCAAATCCTCGTATGTCCAGGAAAACACATCAGAGAAATATTTCAAAATTTTGATATATTCATCCCTATTCTATTGTGACTGTGTTGCTTTGACATATTTCAATGTCTGAAGCTTGAGTTCAAGAGAACTCTTGAGCCTAAGTTTTTCTTCACCAAGCTGCTTGAAAGCCTGATGCACATGACAAACTTGTCCACTTTCTCACAAAGTCTTCCTTCTTCTTTCCCTTAAACTCAAATCACTAACTGAAGTTAATGAGACCCTCACTTCCCTGTGCATTGCCTATCCAGTCTCTATGTTAGAATCATTTTTGTACTGAGTTTTGTCCATTTGACCTCCACTCATAAATCAAACATCCACCAAATACTATGATGGGCACTGGGCTTATCCTTTCGCAATCTGAGCATGAATATCAGTGCTAACATGTGTCTCATAGGTTACTTGAAGGGGTTATTCTGTAGGTACCCTGGGTCAAATAAAGGTCGAACATCACACAACCTTTATCGAGGATTACCTCTCCGGGGGGATCTGACTGACTGGTTGTTAAGCCCACGAGGGCCCTTATAACTGATTTTGTTACCTCCGATCTTTAGCAGGGAGTCATGAGACCCTCTTAGGGGAGACATACCTTCTTTAGGGAGGGAGGCCACTTAGCCACTTTACCCTGTTTATATGCATAAAGTCTTGGTGTTCTCTTTGATTACTAGTTGGCCTTAGGATATATTTTTTATCTTTATAGTCTTAAGTCATCGTGGAGCCAGAACAGTCTCCCCACCGGTCCCTTCTCTTATTACAGTTACCACCGAATTTCGAGTCTTTTCTTTCTAAAAGGCGTATATTTATTAGGAGTGGTACACACACATCCACCATTCAGACTTGTGATTCTTTAAGGATGAGTATTGAATCTACTATTTAGAACACAGGGATCCCTTTGACTCCCATACCTACTATAGTTAATGGAACCCCTTCGACTCCTGCAACCTCAATGGTTGTATTGTTGGAGTCACCTATCATTACTATGGCTCGGCCTATAGTAAGTGCTCAAGCTACCACTTCGAACCCTTTTGGGTCTCTTGATCACTCACTGGGATATAATTCTTAGTCCATCCCTATGGCTTCTAGTCCTTTTTCTTATGGTATGCCCAACTTCACTTCACATTTTTCAAACTCCATCCTAGTTGTTGGCCCTAATCCTAGCATTGGGTTTGGGGGAAATACACCTCCCTACACTCCTTTTTCCTTTGGTAGATATCAAATCCCTCAAATGACTCCTAATTTGGGAGGCATTCCTGCTTTTAACCCCGGGTCCAACCCTCCTGCTTCTGGGTGGAGCAACCAACCTGGTGGACAAGCTTCGGCTCAATTTTCATCCTACAACCCTACCTCCTCGGTGCAGATTCTAAGCAATACATTTGGAATGACAAATCCACCTCTATATTATGTATTCCCACATGAAGGAGGTCAGTTTCACACATTGTGAAACCCCTAACCTGGTTCTAATATGGCTGGGGGAAATTTCTATAACCCTCAACAGAACATTTTTGCTGGAATGATGCCCAACCAACCTTTTATGAATCAGCCTGGCGGAGGGCCTTATAATCCCGGACAGGGCCATGGTGTTTACCAGAACCCTGGATGGCCTGCAGTTCCTCAAGAAAAATCTTTCCCAAGAACTTGGGGCCAGATGTGACAACCACATCTCCCTTTTTTGGCCACACTTAATCTGCTATACTTGTCTAAGTTAATAAATGACCCTGTGAGTCATGATCCTACATGGCTCCCCGTCCCCACCAAGCTTCCTTTGGAAATCCCAAAGTTTGAAGGTAAGAATGGAAAGGATACTAGTGATCACGTCACTACCTTTCACCTTTGGTGCTCATCAAATTCCCTTAATGACAATTCTATTCGATTAAGATTATTTCAATGCACCCTCATTGGAGTTGCTACAAAATGGTATATTGATCTACCTAGGGGGGCATATGGGAATTTTAGTCAGTTAGTGATGGTCTTCCTTAAGCACTTCGAGTTTCCCATTTGTTATGATGTTGGCCTAGAATTGTTGTCAACTTTATGCTAGGATACCACCACTCATATCTCAGACCATATCTAAGAGTGGCGTAGACAGAAGAGGTTGATTGAGACCCCTATACCCCCGGAATTTCTTTTAGAATGCTTCCTTAAGTCTTTTCATGCTCCTATCTCAAGGTACGTTGCTACTTCTAGGGTTACCACTGAGGAAGAGGTGATCTTTAGAGACCAACAGTTAGACTTGATATATTGTTAGTCTGGGATGTTAGACCACCTTCTTCCGAATGCACCATGGTCAACTTACGACCCTAGGAAAAATCTCAGACCTCATGCCGACGACATTGTGGGTGCTGCCAATGTAAATTTCGCAGACTCGGTGACAAGCCATTTGAAAGAATTGTCTCTAAACTAGTCTGCAGGAGGGCCAGCTTCATCTATGTCTTCCAACCCCACTCAGTCAGTGGATGTACACTCCGTGCAATCGTCAGCCAACCCAAATGGTAACCAACAATCAGAAGGGAATAAGAATAAAGGGCTTAATAATAGTAAGGGTGGGAAAAATGGTAATAAACCCAAGGACAATGGTAATAATGAGAAGACGGGTAATAATACTTGAGAGGGAAAACGAGAAAGACGTAAGGTGAAGTTTACCTGTAATATTTGCACATATGATCACCTTACTCAGTTATGCCCCAAAATTGCAGAAGCTACGATGTTATTGTCTCTACCACTACCATGTTGATGAATCCATTCCCACATAATCAACACATGGCCTCGAGCTCCTTAAATGTCGAAAATGCGGCTGGTGGGAGTCAAAACCAACCATCGCAAGACGATGACCATTTATGTATCAATATGGTCGATGCAAAATTTAATGTAGCCACTCGATATCGAGACTATATCTCTTCACAAGCTATTCCTGGTCTAGAATCTCCTCCACCTCCTCCAGAGATGACTTTATATATTGAAAAACTAGAGCCACCACCTCATATTCTGAAAGGAGTACTCAAGTGCTCTACACATAATCCAAATGCTAGAGCTACCCAGAAATACTCTATTGTTGAGCACCTGGGTCAAACCCCTTGTGCAATGTCAGCTTTAGAGGTACTCCAGACATGTCCTTCATACAACAATGCCTTACTATCTGCTTTAGGAGGTCTATAACCTAGTGGCTCAAACATTATCAAGTTTGACATCACGGATGTGAAGCCTCTCTTGCCTTACCATGTGGATTTTCAAATCCATGTGGAGTACTCAAAGTATACCATCAAACATGCAATTGTTGATGAAGATGTTGTCTCTTGTGTGATGTCCCTGATCTATTGGAAAGCTCTCAGTTCTCCGACTCTTTCCAAGTCATCAAACATGTTGACTGCTTCTGATGGTCATTCCTTCCTCCCTCACAATATTCTCCCTACCTTTTCGGTCGAGTTAGGTGGGAAGATGGTATAGGTGGAGGTAGAGGTAGTTTATGTGCCTCTTGATTATAACTTGTTACTAGGATGCAATTGGACCTATGTTATGATCGTCATTATGTCATATGTCTTCTGTAATCTTTGTTTTCCTCATGAAGGGAATATCGTGGCGATCGATTAGTTATCCTTTGTATGCTCTAGTCATAATGCATCTATTGGACTATCGATCCTTGTGATCGACAATTCTCAGCCAGCAATAGAGAATATCGGTGTCGGAATGTATTCTTCCCTTATGGGCACTTTCAACTTCGCGAAACCGAGTCATCATGTTTATGCCATGTCTAGTAGTCCCGTTTCAACTGGGAGGTCCATTCCTTTCCGCACTTCTTATTTTAGTGATTCATGGACCCTACATTCCCTGACTTCATCCTATGAAGGTCAGTTACATGTTGGGATGGCCATGACACTATCGGCAACAGAGATTACGTATCAAGTTGTTCTTGACTCTTCCGTCGATCCTGATCTTGTTCCCTCGTCGACGGACAAGGAGGGTCTCATTCTTAGGCCCATGTGGGCCACTTTGTTGTCTTGTTCACTTGATTTCCTCGATGAGACTTTGCCTTCGGATGAAGCTATCATCGAAGCCATGAATGGTTTCGACAAACCTTGGGATGATATGCATCACCGCTCTTATTTTCTCCCAGATCTTGAAAGAATCGAACAAGATAATTTTCGATCTAATTTTAGTGAGATAGTCAGTCACTTCGTAGTTCCAATTGATACACATGACATTTATGCCAAAGGAAACATGGTGAGTATTTCTCCTACCATCACGATCAATATCTCTTGTACCCCTGGCAAGGTTGAAAACGTAAATATCGGTGTGGATTGTTCACCATAAGTAATCCTGATCTACACCGAACTCTTCAAGGAATTTTGAGACATATTTGCTTGGTCATATGAAGATATGCCAGGAATCGACCCTCGTATTTTTGAACATGAAACTAAAATGTAACTGGATGTTAAACCTATTTGGAAATGTCTTAGAGTTGTCAACCCTCGAAACGTCCCTATTATTAAGGCAGAGGTGGAGAAGCTACTTAATGTTGGCTTCATCTACCCGATTCCCTTAACTAAATGGGTATACAACCCCGTTCCTATAGATAAGAAGTAAGGAACCATCTATGTATGTATGGATTTTCATGACCTGAACAAGGCCTGTCCTAACAACAACTTCCTGACACCTTTCATCGATCAAATTCTTGACGAGTGTGCGGGAAGTGAAGTATTTTATTTTATGGATGGATTTTCAGGGTATAAACAAATTCAAATCAAACCTGAGGATCAACATGAGATGACATTTATTTTTCCTTGGGGTACTTTCGCATATCGAAAAATGCCTTTTGGCCTTAAAA
Organism: Picea sitchensis; assembly: GCA_010110895.2. Classification (NCBI taxonomy): domain Eukaryota; kingdom Viridiplantae; phylum Streptophyta; class Pinopsida; order Pinales; family Pinaceae; genus Picea; species Picea sitchensis. The sequence goes on from SNQJ01S0051595.1 coordinate 51,594, forward strand.
ATGTCGAAGCAACTTGTCAACGTGCCATGGCTTTCTCCTTTCACAATCTTAAGTTTATAGTCAAAGCTTACCTTGATGATATTGTTTCTCACTGTCGCAAGAGAGAGGATCACGCTACTCACCTTCATATTTTTTTTGAAAGATGTTGTTACTATAGAATCTAGTTGAACCCTCACAAGTGCATTTTGTACATTAAGTCTGATTGTCTTTTGGATTTTCTAGTTTTTGAGACCGGGATCATGGTAGATCCACTAAAGGTTGAGGAAGTAATTCGATTGTCTCCCCACACATGATTAGAAAACTTCATGGTTTATAGGGGAAAGATAACTTTCTTCATCGGTTTATAGTGAACTATGCCACCATCACTAAGGGTTTCCTGTGTCTTTTGAAGAAGGACACCCCTTTTGTCTAGGATGAGTGAGCCCAGGAGTCCTTCAATGCTTTGAAGAAATCCTTGGTATCGACACCTCTATTGAAGCCTCATGACTACAATAGATATTAATTTCTTTATATCATCACGTCTGAGGATTCGATTGGTATGGTTCTAGTTCAAGAGGATGATGAAATCAACGAGCACATTGTCTACTATCTTAGTCGAACTATGGTCGGTCCTGAACTTAATTATTCTAACGTTGAAAAGATAGATTTGGCTGTTGTTCATGCAGTCCATCGTTTATGTCACTGTATATTAATTTTTAATACTACTGTGGTTTCCAATGTCAATCCATTTCAATACGTCCTTACCAGGCGTATAATAGGGGGAAAATATAATAAATGGATTCTCATTTTACAAGAGTTTGATCTCGATTTCGCTTCGGCAAAGTCCAAGAAATCACTAGTCTTTGCGAAGTTAATATTTGATTTTCCACGATTAGATGAGGATGTTATCCATGTTTATTTGTTTGTAGATGGACAAATTTTCCTTGTCTCATCATCTGACCCTCGGTATGGAGACATTGTTCTCTATCTTCAAACCTTGAAGTTCCCTCAGCATCTCTCATGAGATGACCGACGGTATGTAAGATACCAAGCTAAGAAATATACTATCGTCAGTGGCACTTTGTATCATCGAGGAATAGACAATAACTTGTGTTGTTGTTTAACTCAAGGAGAAGCTAAGTCAGTCCTAAACGATTTCCACAGTGGGGCTTGTGGTGGTCATTTATCCGGGCTTACGACAGCGCAAAAAATTTTGCGAGCCAGTTATTTCTAGCCTACCATCTTTAAAGACTGTATTGAAGTGGTTAATGAGTGTCATCCCTGCTAGGTGTTCAGTCGAAAAATGTGCTCACATCTAGCCCCTCTTCACCCAATCATGAACGTCGGTCCCTTCACCAAGTGCAGGGTGGACTTCATGGATTGCAACCCAACTTCGGTTGGGGGGCATCAACACATTATCGTGGTTGTTGAATACTTTACTAAGTGGTTCAAGGCCATTCCTATAGTTAAATCCGACGAGAAGACTATTGTTTTCTTCGTATTTAATCAAATTATCGCCTGGTTCGGTATCCTGAGTGAAATTGTCACTGATCATGGTAGTCACTTTCAGAATGAAATGATGTAAGAACTAGCATCTAAGTTGGGGTTTATACATGGTCATTATTCTCCTTATTAGCCCCAGGAAAATGGACAAGTAGATTCCATCAATAAGTCTCTCAAGACCATTTTGCAAAAAACTATCAGTCAGAGCAAGTCCAACTGGCACATCATGCTATATCCTGCACTCTGGGCATATCGAACCTCGGTTAGACTACCACCGGTTTTTTCCCTTTTCAGTTAGTACATGGTGTGGAGTCAATTTTACCTATTGAATGCAAAATACCTTCTCTTAAGTTGGCAGTCGCTCTCCTACCTGACACTTATGATCTCGAGCGATGCCTTGTACACCTAGAGATTCTTGATGAGTAGCATCAAGACGCCTCTACGACTATCGAGGTGAACAAAAGATGGGTTAAGGTCCAGTACGATAAGTCTGTCTGTCCTCAGTTGTATGTCGAGGGTGAATTGGTCCTCTTGTATGATCAAGCCAAAGAGCCACTGGGGGGAGGTAAGTTTAATCCCATGTGGCACAGTCCTTACATCGTGTGACGTGTTCTAGAAAAAGGAGCCTATGAGTTAGAAGACTATGAAGGGAATAGGTTGGCCAAGCCCAGAAATGGGCTCTACTTGAAAATATATTATTCTTGAGCCCCAATCTTGGGAGAAACGCTTTGTATACTAATGTAATTTAGTGTATATATCTTTTTCCTTTCTTTTTATCTTCGGGTTGCTTATCGTGTTTTCACTTGGTTGACAGATGTCAACGGAGTCTTTGGTATACCTAGGATTCACAGATGGAGCCAGTCATGATACACAGAACTTGTGTTCCACCCCTTAGGTGGTTTACTCATCTGACGGTCTATTGGTGTCTTCAAGTGGCGTATGCCTAGGGCCATCCATGAACAATGTGGCTAAATATAACGTTGTTACAAAAATTTTGCGCGATGCTATATCACATGGTATTCGTTCATTATAAGTTTGCATGGATTCCCAGTTAGTAGTATGTTAGTTGAACGACCGTTACCGTGTGCATGATCCTACTTTACTCTGATGATTCCTACGGGTACATCTTTTAGAACGTCAGTTTGATTTTATTACATATTATCACATTCCTAAGAGTTCTAATCATGTATTTTATGCTTATGCTAATTTTGTTTTAGATTGGCATTTGTCACATAACTAAAGAAAAGAAAACCATCTCATCAATGTACACATTGTAAAATATAAGTAAAACTGAAGATCCCTTTATTTCAAAAAATATGGTGTTTATAGTACAAAATTGGGGCTAATACCCTCAATACACATATAAAGTCTGTACCACAATATCCCATGACATCTATGCCTATGGTGCTAGATGTGTGTCATGGTAACAAACCATGGAGTTTGTGAGACGCCAAAAGAGTCGTACCCATGCCCTGGGTACACCAACCACCTGTTGCTACATGGATTTAGGCAGATCCTCTACCTGAACCATGGGAATCCTTTGATTCAAACCCGACATGTTTCCCTGCATGTTTTGTAGGACTCTCTCAGCTTCTCCTCCTGCCACCTCATCTCCTCGGTTCCTCCGTTGATGTCGAGGGAAACCTTCTGGCCATTGCAGACCCATGTCTGTGTTACACAAGTGTCTAGTCAATACTTAAGCACCACCCAAAAATACTTTGTTCTACTATACAAAAATACAAAAAATGAAATATGTAAAAAAAATTGACATACCTATGTCATCGTAGGCAGTCCATGGTGGGAGTGGCATGTCCAGATATCCTTTAAAGTCTATCCCTACATAGGGATAGTCATCTAGGGCAATGACCTGTCGCTGCCACCAGTAGAAGAAATCCTTGTTGTAGGGTGTTGGCACCCTACCTCCCC
>SNQJ01S0051595.1:57194-73931 GCA_010110895.2 Picea sitchensis
ATCTAGAGGGCTTGACTGCAGACATTCCAGATATGACTCTGGAAGAGGTTCCATGATGCGATCAACGTCATACTGTAGGGGTATCAGCAGCTATGAATCGACTGCTCCGTAGGGTTGCTAGGGCAGTCATGTGTTACCATGAACGTCATCCATGATGTCACTTTGTAGAAGCTATAAGCTTCAATTTTTGATATTTTGGTCTTCGGACAAACTTTTTGTAAAAAACTCTTTTGATCATTATATATATAGATGGATTCTACCAGTTTACTTTATATCATGTGAATTTTAATGTGTTTGATTTACAAATGATTCAAATGTCTGTCTAATACATAATTATCCAATGCATCTGTTAATGTATTAAGACATCTAGGAATATGTTGATATTCAATGTGATCAAAATAACATTCCAAGAGGTGAATTCACAAATACACCCGTAACAAAGTAGGACTTTGAATAGAGTAGATATTACTTAGTTGTAGTACTACAAGCTGGGAGTCAAGTTGCACAACCAAGTGATGAATTCTGAGCAAGATAGCATCAACCAATAATTCAATAACCGTGCTATACTCTGCAATGTTGTTGGTCGCACGACCGAGGCACACACCTCGTAAAGATACAAGTTCATTTGTTGGGGCATATATTTCCCACGTAGTGGACACAAGGTTCCGAGTACTACGGCTAGCGCCATCAGCGAAGCCAATATAGGGTAGTGAAGACTCCAACATCTGGAAATCAAACACAACGTCACATAAGGGCAGAGACCAGATAACGACAAAAGAAAACTATAGTAACACACACAAAGTATGATACATTAAAATACATGTACTTGTGCACAAATGATTTATGCATAGTACTTCTTCAAGTACAACCCATTCCTGGGTTCACTCAAAGGGATACCATCGTAATCTACCAACTCATTTGTTCCTTTTTCCAAAACTCGGCGAACAATATAAGGACCTCGCCACATGGGTTTGAATTTTCCAGCTCCTAACACATATCGATCCTGTTCATAGAGAAGAACAGATCACCTTCGGAGAAAACGTGAGGTTTGACATGCTTGTCATATTGTTCCTTGACATGCTTCTTATGGGATTCTATTACTAGAGTGGCGTCACGTCGAGTCTCGTCTAATCGCATTAAATACAATGGACGTTCTTCTTCAACAGAAGTGTTGGGTAAGAGTTCTATAGCTAGTTTCAGAGAGGGTATCTCGCATTCTATAGGAAGAATGGCTTCCACACCATAGACTAACCGAAAAAGCGTAAACCCAGTAGCAGATTTGACAGATGTCCGGTATGCCCACAATGCCGAAAACAACATTGTGTGCCAACTTGTTTTATGAATTCCTATCATTCGTCGGAGCATAGTTATTAGAATTTTGTTGATCGCTTTGACCTGACCATTAGCTTGTGGATAATAGGGCGTTGAGTTATCATGACGAAGGCCCAACTTTTTGGTAAGTTCAAACATCATAAAATTCCTAAAGTGACTACCGTGATCAGTGACGATAGCTTGGGGGACACCAAAACAAGCTATGACGTGATTAAAAAGAAACAACGTTGTGGTCTTTCTAGTATTATCGAATGTCGGCATTGCCTCGGCCCATTTTGTAAAGTAATCAATAGCTAAAATGATGTAACCATGCCCCTCGGCCGAGTGAGGGTGACATGTCATGAAATCGATGCCCCATTTTGCAAAAGGACCAACTGAGATTATAGGATGAAGAGGAGCAGGATGTGACCGAATTTTCTGGTTGTAGGTCTGGTAGGCATGGCATTTCTGAATAGCAGTAATGCAGTCATTAAACAAAGAAGGCCAAAAATATCCTGCACGTAAGATCTTCTGTGCAGTAGCATACCCAGACATATGACCACCACATGCTCCAGAATGGCAGTCATTCAGAGCTTTCTCGGCTTTTTCAAATCTTAGACAACGTCGAAAAACAGAGTCAATTCCTCGACGGTAAAGAGTATCCCCGAGGATAATGTATTGATGTGCTTGATAGCGTATGCGATGTTGTTCAGTACTAGACAAAGTAGGCCGGAAAGTCTGGGGTTGGAGATATATAATGATATCCCCATACCAAAGATCGTTAGTGATAATAAGGAAAAGAGATTCATCGGGTAATAAATCTACTGCTACATTTTTCGTTGCAGAGTGAGGAAAATCACATATCAACTCAGCAAAAAATAATGACTTCTTGGACTTGGCACGATCGAATTCCAAGTCAAACTCCTGGAGTATGACAATCCATTTGGAGTACTTGCACCCAAGCAATTGACATGTCAAAATATGTTGCATAGGGTTGCAATGAGAAATCACCGTAGTCTTACGTGAGAGAATATAATGCCAGAAGCGTTGGACGGCTTGAACGGCAGCTAAGGCCGGTTTTTTGACATGTTGATACTTGATTTCAGTTGGTGTGAGACTTCGACTCAAGTAGTAAACAACATGTTTGTTGTGCGCATCATCCTCTTGAACGAGAACCATGCCAATAGTATACTTCGAGGAAGCAAGATAAAGGAAATAATCGTGATTCTAATCGGGAGAAAAGAGAAGTGGAGCTCGCGTGAGGGACAACTTTAAAGCTTCAAAAGCATTGTTGGCAAGGGTATCCCAGACGAACTCTGAATCTTTCTTTAGTAGCCGTGTAAAACCACGAGTTATCTCGACGTAATTAGGGATAAAACGACAAAGAAGGTTTTCTTTCCCCTGCAAACTTTGCAACTGGCGTAGTGTAGAAGGAGGAGGGAGATTAAGAATCGCCTCAACCTTAAAAGGATCCACCTGGATCCCTTGACACGAAACCATAAAACCTAGAAGACGACCGGTTTCTACGCAAAAAACACATTTATGAGGATTTAAACGTATATGATAGAACCGATAGCGAACGAAAATAGCTCGGAGGTGGATAGGGTGATCAACTCTATGCATAGAATGAGCTGGTAAATCGTCCAAATAGGGTTGAACGATATGCTTAATGTCATGAAAATCATAAGACATCGTGCGTTGAAAAGTTGCACCTGCATTCTTAAGTCCGAAAGGGAGTTTCCTATAGGAAAAAGTACCCCAAGGACAAATAAAAGAAGTTTTATGTTGATCCTCAGGAGCAATGTTAATTTGATTATAGCCGGAGAAACCATCCATGAGAGAGAAGATTTCACTACCAGCGCAGTCATCAACAATCTGATCGACGAAGGGGGTAGGAAAATTGTCTTTTGGACAAACTTTATTAATATCCCTATAATCAACACATACACGAATACTATCGCCTTTTTTGTCAATCGGGATAGGATTGGAAACCCATTCTGTAAGAGCCACCAGATAAATAAAGCCAGCTTTTAGAAGTTTTTCAACTTCGAGCTTGATAGTTGCCGCTTTACGTGGGTGGACTAGACGAAGGCATTGTCGGACAGGTTTAGCTCCGGGGTATGTCTTTATCTCATGTACAACAATTGCAGGGTCGATACCTGGCATCTCTTCGTAGCTCCAGGCGAAGATGTCATGAAATTCTTTGAACAGAGATGTATAAGTCACGATTTCATCTGAAGAACGTGAAGCTCCAATATGAACATTTTCAACAATCCCAGGTTTAATGGATATATCAATGGGAATTGTGGGCGAGATATTACTTGAGTTGCCTTCAGCAAACACATCATGTGAAGTCGCGGGAACCGTCGAGATGACAACAACGGTCGACGCAGTCGAAATCCATTGGTAGTTCTCAAGAGTATGTTGCTCTAGAAAAAGTATGGAACGATGATGCCCATCATCCCAAGGGGTGTCCTCCATGATGGACATGATCATCTCGTCAGTGGGAAAAATAACACAAAAAGGATCAGGAGACAACTCATCAAGAGAAGGGGTAGAAGGTGTTGCCGATTGAATGGCTTGATAAGTAGACTCAACCAAACTTAACGACATTACATCGCCGAAACGAAGATGATCTCCAGGGTCAGGGACAATCCAAGGGTCATGTGATGTGGGAAGTTCATGAGGCACGGTGGAGATCATGTTGATAGAAGAAACTAATGGGCGTGAAACATCAGGCGGTGGAATGGGGAAAGTACCCATTAACGAGGATTTCTTTAAAAGGCTGACACCGATGTTCTCATAACCCGGTGGGGTTTTAGAAATAAACGACATGTTGCCAGTACGAGTATCAGAATTGAAGAAGGCAAGTTAGTCAATTGTAACAACCTTTCCTTGATGAGGAAAACGTACTACACGAAAAAGTGTTGACACAATGGCGCACATGGAATCGATCCAGCTACGGCCAAGTAGAAGATTATAATCAAGAGGAGCATCAAAGACTTCCACTTCAACTTGGACCATCTTACCTTCTAGTGTGATAGGCAATGAAGGAAGAACACCGTAAGGCTTAAAACCAGAGCTATTGAAGGCTTTAAGAGTGTTTTGTGATTCATTCAAGGGAGGAGAGCCAATGAATTTCCAACAAGCAAATGACATGACACACGTTGAGGCACCCTCATCGATAATAGTTCGACAAATTTTCTTGTCAGAGACAACAAATTGTATCTAGAACGTGAGTTGCGGGGGTAACTATGGAATATGATCATCCAAGTCAAGGACTATTAAATTCGTATATGTCAGGTCAATTCCACCTATAGCTTTCAACAATGCCTTCCGTTGTGCAGCACAAGACTAAAGGAATTCAAGGGTTGACATCGCTAAATGTGCCTGGGCCAGATCTTCCACAATACTGTAGTTTTGGGCCACACGAGCATGAGGATTGAAAGTCGATTTCCTAATGACACCTTTTGGGGGTGGTCGCAGAACTATATCAAGGCTTGCTCATTCGAGATGAAGAGGATAGTTGGTAGGCGGAGTCGTGGGAGAGGGTTGAACCAACGAAGGAGGTAAATCATCAACCTTCTCATTAGATGGAGTATAATCTTTGGCTCTAGTCGTGAGTGCAACATTGTTCTGATTAGAATCACCAGTACACATCAAAACATATGATGTCGTAGAAGAGGAGGGTTGGTCTTGAATGACCAACTGAGCCTGTTGTTGAGACGGGAAGGGTTGGGACAAGACAGCCGGTGTAGATGGTTTTGGGGTTCCTTGAAGGAACTTAGTGACCTCGGCACGTCGTGGACAATCCTTCGTATAGTGATCGTCACCACAGATAAGGCAAGGGTATAGTGGTTTGTGCTTATCCCGACCTTCAATAGGAGTGGTTTTAGTTTTCTCTGCTTGATTATTATTTTTTCCCTCCTTATTCTTACCTCTCCCCTTTTTAGATTTGTTTTTACTGGCTGGGGTAGATTGGACAACATTGACCTCAGAAGTTTTACCAGTGGGAGCGGCAGGAGACAGAGCATTTTGAACATTAGAAGAAGCAAATTTAGAGGTTGAGCTTGAAACAGAATGTGATTGGGCTTGGGAAGTACCAATCACACCGTCAGCTGCATGCGAGGCAGCTGGAGTAGTTGAAGTGATGGAAGTACCAGGACGAGGTAACTCAGGTAGAAAATCGTAAAGTGTTCCCATTTGCGAATAAACAAGATCAAGATATTGAGCATGACTTATAGCCTGCTCTTCCATGACAATGCCACCCATGGCAATGTCCTTACCAATTTCATTCACAAAGGATTTCGTAAACCATTTGGCCAGTAATTGATCGGGGAGTTCAAGTTTAATGAGACGTCGATGTCTTCGCCACTCATGGATATGATCAGATATATGAGTGCCTTTAGTCTATTTGAAGGAAGTCAAGATCTCAGTCCCAGTGTCATAACGGATCGGTAACTGGTAATGTGTAAGGAAAGCCATAGCTAGGGTGTTGAAATTAGAGAAGAAACCTCGGGGCAATTCGATATACCACTTTGCAGCAAAACCGATAAGGGTTCATTGAAAAAGATGTAAATGAATAGAATTATCCATCAATGAGTTGGATGAGCACCATAGGTGAAAAGTCATAACGTGATTGTTCGTGTCCCCTCCCACTTTTCCGTCGAATTTAGGAATGTCTGATGGGAGCTTGGCGAGAATAACAGGCCATTGGGGAGAGTGATGAATAGGATCGTTTAAAATCCTAGACAAATCTGGCAAATCCAAAGTAGAAAGAAAAGGTAAATGTCGATACACCTGTGGGTACTGATGGCTTTGGGGTGGAAGCCTTGTCGGCAAACCAGTAGGACCGTAAGAAGTTTGCCCATAATGGGAAGACCCAGGCAGATTCGGTGGTGGTTGAAGAGGATAGTAGTTCCAAGGATTGTAACCTTGAGTTTGAGCATTCTGACCCTAACCCCAAATAGGATTGGGTATACCTGGATATGGTTGGCCTATAGTAGCGATAGGCTGTTGCCCCCTAATCATTTGAGGAATATTTTGTATCATCTGATTCCAATATTGAGCCAAAGTAGGAGGTATATTTTTCCCAAAAGGTGGGGTTGGTCCCCCTATCGTAGGTGGTGTTCCAACTAGAAGTTGTGTCCCAAGAAAAGGTTGTGTAGTAATTGGAATGTGTCTGGTAAGAGGAGGTTGAATTGCACCACCTTGTCCACCAATGGGAATCTGCAAGTGTGGTGTAATGGACGGGATAGTGCCACTAGGCTTAGGATTGCCAGAAGGAAATTGAGGGAGTGTCGGAATATAACCGGGAATAGGGTGCCCAGGAAAAGAAGGACCACCTAGAGAACCGGGAGGGGTTTGCGGAGGTGTTGGAGCAGAAGCATTCAAAAAGGCATTCAATGCATGGTATCTGGGTGGTAGTGTCGGAGTGACATTGGGCGTTCGCTGTGTGTTGATAGGAGCAAGACCAATGGTAGTGAACCCAGTTGGGACACTCATAGTGTTCGCGATACGGGCCATCTCAGCAGGGAGAGTAAAGTGATAAGTAGTATTCAACGGTACAGTCTCTGTCTCATAAAACACTGGAGGGTTGATTTCGGAGACCATAGGTGAACCAGGACTAAAAAGGGTCCTGCGGAAATCACCTGCAGACCAAAAAGGATCTTGGCCTTCTACACCGGGAAAAGGCCCAACGGGTGATCCAGAAGAGGTAACAACTAATCCTCTGGAAGAATTTAATCGCATAAAGGGTCGTTCACCACAACGAATTCAAAAATCTTCTCTAGTATTGGTAATTCGAAAAGGTTCTAGAGAGTCAGTTTATTCCACTTTCAGTGTGGTAACAACTGCGGCTTCACCTTGCCGAGGAGAGCCCTCAGGTGTAGCTGTAGGCAAGGGTTCTAAACCGTCCAGATGCTCTAGAGATAAACCCTGCATTCTACGTGAACGACGTGGGGGAGATATTGCAAACGAGTGACAAGCTCCGCGAATAAAATCCTATGGTGAACTTTGAGAAACAAACAACACATGCTAGTAAACAAAATCTAGGAAGCAATCACCAAGCAAACAAGACCTTCTAATTTTGAAGCCATGAGTTGGTGATGAAATCCAACATCACAATAATAAGACGAGAAGGGGTGGGGCTAGGGTGGAAAAGTTACGATGACGACCTGCTTAACGGACTTACACCCTGGTGCAAGCTCCCACACATAATCGTGGGTATACCCTCCAAGGAGCCTGAGTGAGTTTGGTCAATGTCAATTCTAGGTACCGTGAAGACTTTCCCCTCCACAGTCACCTCGGGTAAGAAACTAGAGAGACAAGCCACTAAGGTCACCACCAACAACAATAAAACCTGGGGGAACAGTCGACAGTCCGATCCACACGCAAGGGCAGTGTATCTAGCCCAAAATCAACTCAAAAAGCTTCCACTTATCATTGTGGGTATACCTCCGAGTGATCCTCGTAATACATGCAATCTCTACACTGATATCAACAAAGTAGGGTGAGTAACTCTGCCAATACCAATGCGACCTCATGCTTGACCCTTGTGTGAGAAGGGCTTCCTAGGAAAAGATGTTGCAAATGGAATTTAACACTCCCTAACACAAGATGCTATTGTGTGTTTTATGCTTTTGGAGAGTGTATCTCTCTTCCTACTCCAAAGCGCTAGCCTAGCTAAATGTTGGTGTAAAAGAGCCCTAGAAAAGAGTTACTAGATAAATTTTATGATTACGCAGTGTTATTAGGAGCTGTTGTTTACTCAAAGGTAACATAAATGAAACTCATGTTGTATGACTCTGACCCAACAATGCAAGGATGAGAATGAAATGTATCACTTTTCGTTCAATGAATCCTATGTATGGGAGAGAGAGAAATTTTTCCAGATCAACCTTAAACTACAATTCACTCTTTCCTCAAAATGCAAATGCAAACAATCACTTTATCAAATGACAAAAATCTATGGTGTCTTTTTCAAATACTTCAACAAGCTCAATAATTAGATTTTTTTAATGTTTTCTAAAAACAAAAACAAGTTTTTGAAAGAAAAAACTTTTGTTCACTTTCCAAAAAGGACCCTCACTATGCCAATGAGAGCACAGAAAATCAAATCAATGAACAAGAAAATAACCCAATCCACTCTTTCAATGAAAGCAAAAATAAAGAGAAAATCAATTAAGTCTTTTCAAATGCAAAAGAAAATGATCTTTCAAACCATAAGCAAATGAGAAAAACCAAGCAAACTTAACTTTCAACCAATCACTAGATCTTAACTAATAAAACACACTCAGATTCTGAAGACAGAGAGAATGGTTTTGCCAAGAAAAGCCAAGAAACGAAAGTCAAGCCAAAAATGACAAGAAAAGCCTTGAAACCCTAAGATTGTTCATGCATGCAAACGAAGACAAGAAAGATACCAATCAGAGGTCCAAGAAACTCATAAGAGGCAATCAAACTGATCTGGGCAGTTAGAAATACCAAAACTCAAATTCAAATTTTTGAAAAATGGTGTTCACAGGAAGGCAATATAACACAGTGCGAGAATCACTGATTCTCGCAGGTGACCCTTGAGCAGGGTGCAAGAACCTTGCATTGAAACCTATGGGAAGAGTGTGAACTCTACCTATTATCGTAGGCTGCAATGAAGTGCAGTGCGAGAATTCCTGAACATAATAAAAAATTTGAAAAATGAAGCACAATGCAAAAAGGCTTCTGGACCCAGAAGGTTTATCAGGATATCCTGAAGACTCAAAAATTGACAGGACAGGAGAAAAATGAAACAAGAGCAAATGGCCACAGAAAAATATCAAAATCCACAAAGAAAATGGGATGTTCCCCAGTGGAGTTGCCAATTTTGTTATTGGATAAATCCGTAAGTGCGGACACAAACCGATCTCCCTAGATCCACCTGGATCTAGAACAAAGCAAGACAAAACATGACTCTTTCCCTAGATTCTAACCATTGAATTAAATAGGAGGAAAGAACAAAGTACATACCTTATGATCACTTCCTTTGGTCTTTTTTTCTCCCGCTTCACTCTAGTGCTCTCGTACAGTCAAGACCAAAACAATACAAACCAACCAAAGTGAAGAAAGCACAATCTATTCAACAGTGAATCTATGTATATGATCAAGGAGTTATACAATAAAGTGGAATTAGCTTTATGGGAAAGGGGACATATTACTATATCATATTGATGGAAAGTAAAGATTACAACCTGAGCCTTGATGTTTCAAACTTCCTTTCGATGGCCCTTGGCTCTAACACACACACTTGCTCACTTGCATGAAGAAGATCAACCACCTTTGATAAACTTGCTGGAGTTCTTAGCTGCTATAGCATCAGTCCTTCACACAGTCTTTCACCAATTCTCCAATGAATCTTGCTTAACCTTGTTTGCTTCTTTTCTTCACCTTTTCCATGAGAATTCACTCAATATATAGGAGAGAATGAATTAGTTACTTAGATAAGAATGATCCCAAAATATCAGGGAATCCAGTACTAGGATAACCATTCGAATGCCATCTCATCCTTCTAGAAGATTCCTTTCTAGAAGCTTCGAGAATTCATCTTTTTCCTTGCTTTATAAAGAGTTCGCACCCTAGCAGTTCAACACAGTGCAACTTTCTTGAACCCTAGCTTAAGGAAGCCTACGAGAATCATGCATTCTCACAGGAAAATATACTAGCAGCCTGCGAACATTCCTCAAAAATGTGATTTCTGGAAAGAGATGAAGGTAACTTTTCTCAGGAGAAAGTTCCAATGAAGAGCCTGAGTACACCATCATCAATACATCATCATGATGACCAAAATCATGGGTAACAGAGGTCCTCTTGGAATAATATCGACTTTAAGTCCCAGACCTGGAACATGCTCAAAGAAGAAACTGCATAGGATAGAGGGAAACCCAAAATTTCTCTTGCTCCCCTGTTTACACTCTGTCAACTGACTCTTCATATTTTCCAGTAGTGAGGTACACCAATCATACATTTCACTGCATAGAACATGAGCGACCTCGATGCCTAGTGCAACGAGGTCAATCCTGTGATCCTGGTCAATACAAGGACAATAATCTTCAGGATGAGATTGTTTATTGTCCGGATAGGGAGTTGAATCCCTACCTTAGGAGTTCCTGCTACACAGTGGGCCTTGATGTACTTCTTTATTTTTATTCCATTCCCTGCTCCCCATGATTTGAGGTTTACAACCTCTCCCTGGCGTGATAGAGCAGTCAGAAATTAAATTTCCTCTACGTCAATTCTCAATGGTTGCCCATCGAGATTGAAGCTTTCACTCTCAGGGTCCCAGTAACCCAGAAGCATCTCGAGCAACCTCACCTGGGATCTCATTCCTTTGAGCGCCCAAAATTTATACAAGCCACATCTCTTTAAGGCCATTTGGGCCCTCAAATCTCGATCCACAGCAACATCAACATCCACATGCTCTCTCTCTCTCTCTCTCTCTCTCTCTCCATTCAAGAACCATCATGCCAAGGACAAATCAAAATTTGAGATAGAACCCTTCAAATTTATTGTTTGCATTCCTGTACGTGGTCTACCTCACTTACAATCATGTATAGGGTTGGATACACATGTCCTGCAGTTTACAAAGGCATGTATAACTCATCATATACGCGATCTGATAGGGGACAGCCCGCGTACACCGAAATTCACATTTTGTGCCCTCAACAGCTAAAAATTTGGAACCTAACTAAAAAATTTAATCCGTTGAAATTGAAGAGGAAGGGAAGTAGATTTACATGATCCAGACGGTTGTTGATTTCATTACCTGATGCTCCCGCAATAGTTGTTTGAATATTGGAGGTATTTTGGTCCAATTTGCACTAGTTGGGTAAAAAATCAAAATGGTATAGTAATTTTTTATTTTGTTACTATTTATAAACTATTTTTACCCACTTTCTATAGTTTTAAGCCATGTTTTCACCTAATGGACTAATACAAAGGTGGATTGAGTTGATTTTTGCAATTTTAACCCAAGATTCTTGCGAATTTCAACGTTATGTTGGTCTTTCATCACCACAGGAAGGTATTTTCATTACCCATCATATAGGATAGGTATCCACTTCGTTATGCATTTTCGCATTATCTTATAGCTGTCACTTTTATGCCTTAGGTACAAACCCATTTGATGTGACACAGAACCTTCTATCTGCTATAAGTCATGTCATTATCAAGTGGTAGAGACTTACCAAACATGGGTTCCCTAGTTAGATCCCCTACTGCATTTGGTACCCATGTAGAGATTTTTCATAGGACCGGGAGTCCTTCATAGCTAGTACATGACTTTATGCTGAGCCTCATTTATCACTCATAAACATGTTGCCTTACACCCTGAGGACTCCCAACCGATTTTAATTTAATCTCTTTTCCAACTCGTCTTCAAAAAGTGAAAATATTGTTGAGTGATTTGTCCCTTTCACACTCGTTAAATTGGAATTGAAAGGTTGTGAGTCTTAGTTAGGCTCTTTTCTGACTCATTATCAAAAAATGAAAAGATTGTCGAGTGAACTTGTCTCTTTCACAGTCATAAATTGGATTTGAAAAGTCATCTATTTGGCACAAGTTTACCCCTTTTTCACACCAAGTAAACTAAAAGACATAAAAAAGGACATTTTTTGGCGTTAAGTTATGATTGCATCTCATGCCCTTGCTTGCAGTATTGAGCCTATAGCCGGTTCTCACTTTTTGTTATAAACCATTTTCCTCAACAGTGTTTTGTATCCTCAACCAAGCAGAGCCTTGTTTATATCCTTCTCAATTTGACACCCTATACCTAGGAGAAAAAATTCCCCCGAGTGTCCATATCCCACATGCATTTCCATGCATTGAGCATATGTATGTTCCACTGTTGGAACTAGTTTTGCTTACTTGCAACACTTGTTTCCTCCTTTGTATAATAGAATTAATTTGTCTATGAAAAAACAAAAAAGACGAATGGGAAGGGAGTATTATCTCATATTGGTAGAACTCATGTTGCCTTTGAACAAAGCACAAATTTATTGAATCCATCATCATAATTTTGGGATTAGCATGGCCTTACGAAGCTAACCTCATTACAGAGTCTTATCTACCAACTGTTTACTCTTCCAATCCCTATAGAGAGTTTCATTGATCCCTCCAGCATCTCATGGTTTCATCATTGGGTCTATTCTGCCAGATTCCTCCATATGTCTCATGCTATTGTTCAAAGGAAGTCTATCGACCTGTGTCAGCCACTCCTCAGAACTCTTAATTTTCATATCGTCCATACCCTCAATTTGTCTCAGAATCACATGATATTGTAGTCCTATCGTGCACCCTAGTCCTACTTTCATCATTGGTAGGTAACCTTGAACCGAACAATCGACATTTCATGATTGGTCGTTGACTGGGTGGTTTCCCTTGTGTTCGATGACAAGACATCTATTCACACATTGGGATTTGTATAGTGTCTTGGATTCCATTAGACTTATTGGTGGTTTCCCTGCCTTTGTCAATAGTTTTCATCATTGGCTTATATTCAGAGGGTATTTCTCATGTACCTCTTGCACTTGGCACATGTGAAAGATGCACAGGGTCGTTGGTTCATGAACATGTTCTTTGTATGATTTACACCAAATCATGAAGCTCTTGATTTGTACCTTGTGCTAACTGATGAGAGATGGTGTAATGCTCTCCTTTTAGTGGGTCTATTTCCATCGACTTCATCCCATTTATTCTAGAAACAGGACCTAGAGTCTTATGAGTACCTTGAGGCTTGTAGTCATCAGTGGAAGGCTCTTTCACCATCGACAGTTGGGAATACATCAATGTCTCCTGATCGATGGATTCTTCAGGTGTTTGACACCGACTCCTTTATTCACACTTGTAAGAATTTACTTGATGCCTTGATACCTAATTTCATTATCAGTAGGTTGTCTCATGTTTGTTAACGGTATACATCAATGTTTGGTAATCAAACGATGTCTCATTGTGTTCGACCTCAACTTCTTTACTCACATGATGTAGAATTGCACCCTTGGCAGATTGTGTAGAAGAATTGAAGACATCACTATGTGGCTGCAACTTTCTTGAGTTGTTGCTTCCTTTTCATTGGACTAGTACCTATATGACTTCAGTGATCATGGGAGATCAGATTGTACTCCATGGTATACAGATATCTTCAGATTAGTTTTGAGACTGGTTCTACTGGGCCTTGTTCGGGACTATGAAAACTATTGGCATGTAACCGCATTTGTATTTTCCTATTCATGGCCATAGACACTTGTTTGGTATATTTTCACATGGATCTGCAGTGTAATTTTATTGGCAGCCATGTATGCAAAGTCAGTGTAGAATGTAATGAGCAACTAGTTTGTCCAGCTGGTTCCCTATCACTCCACTTTTGGGTTTTTTATAATGTATTTTGGCCATCACAGAGACTTCTCTGACCTCACACATTAGGGGGCATCTGTTATAGCAAGATTTCCCTCACCCTATGAAATCTTGCATAAAGGGCCTTATTCCATTTCCCTATGCACACTTATCTTCCTTGTTGATAAAATCCAGAGACAAAAATAAATAAGTTTTCCACATGTATGTATCTTTCACACTATACAACATGCGTATACATAGTCTGCTCCACTACAACCCATGTACATCGGGATTTGTGCCATAAAATGAAAATTAAATGTCAGGTTTCCATGTCACAATAGGAGATCTCTAATCCTTGGGATTCCATATACTGGAAGCATTCTGACTCGGCCCTTCAGTTCCATTTTCAAGGCTATAAATGGGACAATTTCGAGATATGTAAAAGGAGAAAGAATTCAACTTTGAGAGAAAAGTTACTCTGGAGAAATTATTTACTTCATATTGAGTCTGCATCCCTTTGTCCTTTAAGTCTAAACACAGTGTTCAGCCGCCAAGCTCTTCCCTTATTAATTGAGAACCTTATTGTTTCTCTCTTATGAGCTTGCCTTTGGTGGAGGATTGAAGTGGTGGAGGCCCAACTGGAAGGAACTTAGTTTCTTGGTTCTGAACCATCCCGACACAGAAGTTTGTAACATTTTCACTTCTGATGATCACATATTAATAGAAATACTCTTTTCCCTTCCAATTGATATCTTGAAAATATATTGAATTATTATTCCATGAGCATATTTGTCATGTTTATTAATGGATTATGCTATCTAATGTGCTAACCTTTTATATTACCAACATATGCTTTCTTTGCTTCTTTGCTGAGAAATTGTTGTAGGTATATAGCTTTGAGTCAAAGTGCTCAATGGTGGACTTCATCGAACATCTAGACTATTACCCATGATTTTGGTCATCGTGATTGTGTATTAATGATGGTGTACTCAGGTTCTTTTTAATAACTTTCTCCTGAGAAAATTTACTTTCATCTCTTCCTAGAAAACTCATTTTTGAAGAGGGTTCACAGGCTGCTAATGTATTAGGGTGTGAGAATGCCTAATTCTCATAGGCTACCTTAAGCTGGGGTGCGAACTTCTCGCACTATGTTGAATAGCCGGGGTGCAAACTCGTCCTGAAGCATGGAAAACGATGAATTCTCGATGTTTCTAGAAGGGAATCTTCTAGAAGAATGGGTTGGCATTAGAATGGTTATCCTTGTACTGGNATGTTGGAGCCAAGAGCCATCGAAAGGAAGCTTGCGACATCAAGGCTATCAGGTTGTAATCTTTACTTTCAATTAATATGATACAACGGCATGTCCCTTTCCCATAAAGCTATTCTCACTTTATTGTGTAATTCCTTGATCATACACATAAGTTGAAAGTTGAATATATTGTGCTATATTCACTTTGGTTGGTTTGTGTTGTCTTGGTCTTGAATTCACAAGAGCACTGGAGTGAAGTTGGAGAAACAAAGACCCTAGGAAGCAATAATAAGGTACATTATTTATTCCTTCCTCCTAGTTAATTCAATATGCAAAACTTAGGGAAAGAGTCATGTCTTGTCTTGTTTTGTTCTAGATCCAGGTGAATCTAGGGAGATCTGTTAGTGTCCGCACCTACCGATTAGTCCGATAACAAAATTGGCAACTCCGCTGGGAAAGTCCCATTTTCTTTGTGGCTTTTGGTATTTTTCTGTGGCCATTTTCTCTTGTTTTACTTTTCTCCTTTCATATCAATCTCTGAGTCTTCAGGATACCCTGATAGACCCTCTGGGTCTAGAGGCCTTTTCAAATTTTGTGTCATTTTCCAAAAAATTGACTAAGTTCAGACATTCTCGCACTGCGCTTCACATTAGCCTGCGAGAATCTATAGAGTTCGCACTCTGCCTTTAGGTTCAGTGCGAGGTTCTCACACTCTGCTCAAGGGTCACCTGCAAGAATGGCTAATTCTCGCACTGTGTAGTATTTCCAGCCTGCGAACTCATTTTTTCAAAATTTTGGGTTTGAGTTTTGGCATCTTCAACTACCTAGATCAGTCTAGGTGCCTCATAAGAGTTTCTTGGACCATTGATTGATGTCTTTCTTTTCTTCGTTTCCGTGCATGAATAGTCTTAGAATTTCAAGGCTCTTCTTGTCATTTTTGTCTTAACTTTCGTTTCTTGACTTTTCTTGGCATGACCATACTCTCTGATTTCAGAATCTAAGTGTGCTTGATTGGTTAAGAACCGATGATCGGTTGGAAGTTGAGTTTCTTGGTCTTTATCATTTGCTTATTGTTTGAAAGATCACTTTTCTTATGCAATTGAAAAGACTAGATTGGTTTGCTTGTTATTTTTGTTTTCATTGAAAGAGTGGATTGGGTTTTTATCATTTCTTGTTCATTGATTTTTGATTTTCTATACTCTCACTACCATGGTGTGGGTCCTTTTTGAAAAGTGAACAAAATTTTTTCTTTCAAAAAATATTTTTCATCTTCGAAAACATTGAAAATCAATTGTTGAAATTATTGAAAAATAAGCAATAGAGAATTGTTATTGATGCGTGATTTGTTGCATTTGCATTTTAAAGTAAATTTTTCATTGTAGTTCAAGGTTGATCTGGAAAAATTTCTCTTTCCCTCCCATACATAGGATTCATTGAACGAAAAGTGATATATTTCATTCTCATCCATGCATCGTTGGGTCAGATTCTTATACAACATCAGTTTCATTTCTGTTTCCTTTGAGTAAACAACTCTTAATAACACGGCACAATCATAAAATTTAACTAGTAACTCTTTTCTAGGGCTCTATTACACCAACATTTAGCTAGGCTAGCACTTTGGAGTAGGAAGAGAGATACACTCTCCAAAAGCACAAAACACACAATAGCATCTTTTGTTAGGGAGTGTTAAATTCCATTTGCAACATCTTGTCCTGGGAAGCCCTTCTCACACAAGGGGCATACACTAGGTCGCATGGATATTGGCATAGTTACTCACCCTGTTTTGTTGATATCAGTGTAGAGATTGCACGTATTAT